>JAYRBV010090333.1:0-15417 GCA_036023255.1 Mitrocomella polydiademata
CCAGCTGTGATTGGCGAATTCTTCGAATTCGATGTGCTGCTTCGCAGACACCTCTTTTTCCTCTAGATACGCGCCTGGTCTACCCTAAATAAATTTCCAGGACTTTTCTCAAATTTTCTCTTTTTAAGGACTTTTTTTTCCCCCTGAATTTCCCTGAGTTTTTCAAAAAAGTCCCTTTTTTCCAGGTCTGCCTGAACCCTGCAAATGTTTTCTTTATAAAAAAAACAGAACCGTAACATTTCGGCTACTGGTTAATCCTTTGTTCGTACTCGGCATGTGCACATGTGGTCTCAGTTTATGGCCAAAGATTCAAATGATACCATGAAAAGGCTTATGAATATGGATTATACATGTCCCTTTGTCTTTCTTTTGAATGAAAAGAATCCACTGGTTAATCCTTGTTAGCCTGGCCTTCTCATTTTCCCTTTGCATCTATGGAATACGAGGCTGCAGGTTAATAGCATGTTAGTATGTGTTGTGTATATGATTGGATGTTAGATGGATGTTGGAAAGACATGCATTAGACATATCATTTATTGGAGTGAAGTCTTCGTTAATACATAAATATCAAAAGGAAATATTATTCACTTTATGTTTTACATGGAGGCAAAATACAACCTAGTTACCAGTCAGCAAAGATATATTGTGTTATTATAATTAGTAAATCTATTTATAGTTTTATTTAAAGGGTAAGAGAGTGGATATGTACTTCGTGGCTGAATGCAACAACCATGAAATTAAGGCAGTGTTAGATGGCAAGGGAAGAAATTTCTTATAAATTGTTATATTTTTAAATCAAAAAGATGGCAAGGGAAGAAATTTCTTATAAATTGTTATATTTTTAAATCAAAAAGATGGCAAGGGAAGAAATTTCTTATAAATTGTTATATTTTTAAATCAAAAAGGAAAGCAACGAACGAACGCATAACAAAGTCAGGGATTTTCAATAGAGAGGATTAAATATTGCGACACCTACTTTATTCGTACAGATTGAGCGCAAAGAAAATTCTGATCTGAAATCACCAATTAAAATAATCTATTTTTGCTTCACTTTCGGTTTTCAGCCAAATTAAATCCAGGCCAAAAAAATTGTTTTATCCCATTTAAATATACACTAAAATGTGCACAAAAATAAAGTAAATCGAGGCAAAAAAAATTCCTCTTAAAACAAAACAAAAAGACTCGATATTCCATTCATTTCTGTTTTCACAAATTTTCAAACTCGCGTTTTTACAAAATAAAATACATGTTGATAATATAAAAATCATAATATTACAAGGTGGACGCGAAAACTAATGCTTACAAAAATTTATCGTGACATCGTGCTCTGCATTACACATAATGTATTGCAATTTGACGACATACAAAATGACCATTTCTTTTGATTTTGGTCATCCTGTAATACGTACAATGAACTGGCAGTAATACGGTGAATAAGATGTTCGTGCTGTTGTAGGTGTATATACATGTGTATATATTATCAAAATAGGATAAACGAATCTAGTCTATATATATATATATATAGCGGATTCCCAGGAATCTATTTGCCTCGACAGGCTCTGGGTATACATGTATATTCACATAGTGTAAAAATAAAAAATACACACACACATTGTATTTACATAAAAAGTTTTATAAGCAATAATTAAAAAGTTATTCTCGCTTTGAGCGTTTTCAGTTGAATCATACCTTATTAAATACATAAGAATATTTTTTTATATTAATTTAGATTATTTGTCGTTTCCCCAAAAAAATTTAAAAAGAACTTCCGATATGTGAAGAACTTGTTTATAGTCTTGAAAAACGACGGTGTTTAACGTTTAATAATGTTTGGATTGTACCATACATAAGTTTTACACAAAAAATCGAACAAATTAACGCCCTAGAGAAGGCTTTTCACAGAAATCACACACAAAAAAGGGTGGGAATTGAAGTTCTTAAACCTTGCTTAAACCAAGCAGGCAAAAAAACAAAAGATAATCATATCAGGGGGAGGGTTTTTATCTATAGGGCATGCAATATTGTGCGCTGTATTGATAGAATACACTCCTTCGCAGAGTTGGATTGAGTGTTTATACGTCGATGTCTTCCTTTTTTTTATACGAGATCAGTTGGATATCGTCCTTTTCAAATTGTCCTCTAACGCTTGTATTGGACGTGTTTTGGACGTCACTTTGTGAAGAGGACACGCCCACTTGGTTGTTGCTATGGTTGCTATCGCTAGAGTCGCCCTCTTCCACCTAAACAAAATATTTAATAAACTTTTTAACAGCGTCCATTTTATTGTTATGCTTAGAGATGCGATTTTTAAGGATGATTGAACTACTGATGAGGTATACAGTGTTTGACAGACCATGGTACACCAGGTGAACCAAATTTATTATACCAAGTTTCTCTCTGAATTTTAAACTTTTCCATGCCAAATTCTATGATTGACTTTATTATTGATACAAAAATTTAATGGCAGATTTGATGATTTTCGAAATTTTTAGCAAGTTTACCATCTTTTCTAAATAGTAAATATACACCTTTGAACCTATTTCGGACGTTAAGATTTTTACTACAAAATTTTTTTTTGTCCGAAACTCTTTACACTTTAAGTATAATGATAATAACGACAAACCAGGCGAGACGAATATTTCCTGCATAACTTCACGGACAGATTTATAACATTAAATCTGATCCTTTTATTTTTGAACACCCTTTTATAGTCTGACGTACACACTGTATACCCCGTTTTCATCGTTACATATGAAGGTAGTATGTTTAAAGTTTAGACTTATTGCTTTAATAGTTACATTTAATGTGATACGTGGTTAAATATTTGGAACGTAGCGGGTTCGGTATGTCTAGAAATCTTTGGGTATTTAAATTTAGTCTTTCAATAACTTCAACAACGTTCAAGGTAACGTAAAGACGATGCACCTAGATATCGCTGAATATCTTATAAATACGAAGACCAAACAAAGTAAGAAGCTAGTTAAAACAGTGTTTAGCTTCAAGCATGATCATGAATTGGAAATACTAATAATATAACTTAATTCTAAAAACAGATGATAACAAACTCGGGTTTGTTTTACTTCAGTTGATAACAATACAGTATCTTGGTCCAAGTTGGACTTAATAAATTGTTTGTAGTATATCTTTTCGGCAGAGAATCATTGAAACATATTAGACTCTTTGGAATGTCTTTCCCAAGACAAAAACTATGATTTTCTATTGCTTCGTCGAGTTCAGGAATTCACATATTTTATTGGAAAGATTTACCAAGAAAGTACAGCGTGCGTATTGAAAAATAATTCCCTCTTTTCGAAACATTTCTACAAAGAAACATTAGAATTTCCCGAAATACTGTTTATATGTAGATTTTTATTATAAGCCTCGTATCGAGTCTCATGGGAGTAACACATAAACCAATAACAATATAAATAATTTCATAAATGCGTTTTTTAAAGGTTCAAACACCCTTGAGATTATAGAAACACGTGCAAACATTTCTTGAAACCGAGATTAATAGCAGGAATTCTATGTATAAACGGTATTTCATGAAAGGTACTTTATGGTGCATTGAAAATCCCTAAAAATCAATTGACGGATCTTCAATTACAATGATAGTACACCCTGTACAAGGAACCAACCGAACACAAAAAAATTGTCTCACCTGACAGCGGTCAATTTGATTTGGTGACCACGCCTTCAACAAAACGGAGAAGAGAATGTCGGGTAGTAATGCCACCCACGTGATTAGGATAAGACCCAACCAGAACGAAGCAGAGTCGAACAGCATGTATATGATGTGGTACGTATCCAAATCAACTTCCATGGCATAAATCTCATTAATCCAAGGCCTAGAATAGAGAGTATGTAAAAAATTCAAAGTTACCGTTTCCCAGAAATTGTTTATTACACTTCTTGGGCAGAAATGTTTTTTTGGGCTATTTTGTCAAAGCTAGTGGTGAAGTCAACAATGTGTAATAACTGGTTTTGATGACCTGGACATTTTCAATCTCTGACCACCTGTTGAAACCTAGATAGGAAACCTGGCTTTGTATTCTCTATTACGCGCTGTTCCGTTCCGCTGTCAACTTTATATATTTTGTGTGGTGTTTTGGGTAGTGAAAGAGTCAAAGCCAGGTTTCCTAGCTTGTTGAAACCTTGTGATTTCGATTTCTTGTGGTTTTCTCCAAGCTATAGTACTAGCACATGGGTGCATTTCACATGAATTCCTATTATTGTCATTTAAAATGTCCCGAGCCGAAACATCATAATAATGTACTTACCACGGCCATACAAAGGCGCATAATACAAGAACGAAAATGAGGTAGAAAGCTACTGAGCCCCATATGAATAAATGCATGAACCACGTCCAAAAATGAAGTATCAGTGCCATCTAAAAGGTAGGAAAGAAAAGCCAATAATTTATGTTCAGTCCAATAGACGCTGATGGTATTAGTACAATTTTGAGTAAAACAACTCAACTCCCTGCCAATTAAAAAAAAACAATTCTAGGGATTTTTATGATAAAAGATTTGGCTGGAAGAAGCTATTGGTGCCTAGTTGGCATTCTGAGTAGGCAATATTGAGAGTCATTCCACTGAACAGCGGCGTATTTAGAACAGTCACTGCCAAGGAGTGCGATTAACAAATAAAAGGTGAAGATAACCGTTAATAAGACTCTCCATCTGATGTGCGTGGCTATGTTCCTAAAAACGCCGCTGCTAAATACAAAAGTTTTAAAACACCACAATATTAGACTACAGATGTGATTTACCTTTAGATTGGTTACTAAGACAACTAGAGTGAATATATACAATCCAAATGTATATAGACCATATCCCTATGAAATAAAATATAGTAATGTATATGTTAGAAATATTCAAGTGGGCAAGTAATTTAATTATGAAAATACATTGCAGCAACATTTAATTTATAGTATAATATTAATAGTAAAATGTTACTTCAGTTCTTTTCATAATGTATATGTTACTTCACACTTTGCCAAAACTACTATAAAGCTTGCGTACTATAAAGCTACTAATACATGGAGGGAAAAAGTTCCGTTGATCTGTGATCTGGCAAGGAATCTGTGAGCCTTTCAAAGAGGCCTTTCAAAGAGTACAATTTGTGTTATGTAAATTTAAGCTTACATGTTGATCAGCACCGAATGAAGACAACCCATACATACGAGCGACTCCGTAATATATTACCAAACCATGCCAGAGACCTACAAACACGAATTTCAAATGAATTACAATTAAAATGAGTAAAATCAAAACATGATATAGTGATTCTGCAACAGTAGATAAATCATCAGGTATATACCTATATTATATAGTAAATTTTAGGCTTTGTATTTTGCCTTTTGGGTCAATAATGATGGCTGGCCATAAATACAAAGAAATGGTAATTGTACTCTTGAAAGTAGATTAATTTTATTGGTATGGAATTATATTTATTGAGTGTTTGAAGTATTGCTTTTAGTGATCTTTACCTACCTGATAGAAACCATATGGCAAACTGTTTCCACGACAATTTTTCATTTTTAGCAATGTCTCTGATCAAAAGATAAATAAAAAGCCATTTATTATCACATTGAACAATTTACACCAATAATAGAAGAAAATAAATGAATTTGGCTTCAAGAAATAAATCTTGCAATTCTTATCAAAATAGCTAACGAAGCTGAGGCCGAGGAATTGCTACCTGGTCTAGGGGTTTCTGCCTTTTTGGGGTATTTTGTAATGCAGGTGAGACCCGAAAGATAATTACACTAACAGTGGTTAGGACGCCTAACTTGTAATTTGCTAGCAGTGAGTTTGGATCCGTTACTGGTCTCAGTAGTGAGGCAATAGCATCTCTATATTCCGCTGTAGGCTATTCAAAACATTGGCAGGCCCCGTAAGTCATTACAGTTACCCTCCTAAGCAAAGGTTATTATGGGTAGGTGACCCTAGGTTGTAAATACCATTGACTACCCATCATAACAACATGTCATGAAAGGTTGTCACAAAGAAAAACTGTTCCAAGCTTACCTGTACAATAGCGGATTGTCGTGTAACGTCTTCATCTTTAAATCTTTCTCGAAGATTCCGTAGAACAATATAGGTAGGGAGGAGAAGAAAATGTTGTAGCAGGTTAGAAACACACCAGAGTACAACGGCTGAAAAATAAACAAAAAGTTTTCATTTTAAATTAATTAATGTCGCCTGCATTGAAGATCTCTCTGATTCAAACAGTAAAATTGAGAACTATCGAGACAAATTTGACGATGATATAGGCATTTTTCGTGATCAATTCCACACAGGCTTCAAATTATTTTCTGACGCATTGTATATCTCTACACTGTCTCTCGCTGTTCGGTAGAGAAGATTGTTTGTTTATTATACCGAATTGTTATTTTGCACTCACCAGACTGGAGTACCCACTGGTCGCCTGGAACAATATCTGAGGTGTCATGAATACAACGTTCTAAAATAACAAATTTGTAACAAATTTACTTAAATTATATTAAAAACGAAGGGAATCACAATAAGAACAACATTGATAACGAATGTTTATGGTGGCATAACTCAATAATCTTAAAAAAAAAAAACATTTAGTTTTTTCCACTGGGGCACAATATCATGTTTTTAGCTGATGTAAGATTTTAGAAATTGTAAAAACCGAAACAGATTTCTTCACAGGGGCCAACTTGGAAAATTCCAATAGAGATCATAATTGGCCCAGAAATTCACAAAAAAAATGTGTTCCTAAAAAGAAAAACGTACTTTATAGAAGAAATATTGCACGGTATTGGCCAACCGTGAGTAATAGTAATGCCCATGAACCAACAACACCCTCTTAAGGTACCGGAATCGATGGAATGCGTAATCGCTACATCGTACAGCTTGACGTCCCTCTTTACCCATGATACCACAGCCAACGTTAGCCTCTTGAATCATTGAACAGTCGTTTGCACCGTCACCGATCGCGAGTGTTACTGGCTTGTCTTTACAATCTTTGATCAGCTTAACAACCTGTAAGGAAAATATTTCATCTTCTTTTGAACGAAAAGTATCAGTCGATCCGTTGCCGAGTGATTGAGACACTGGATTAAAAGGGTTAAAGGGTCAAATCCAGTCTTTCGATTGGTGGAATGATAGTTATATAATGTTTCGCGAGGCTGCCACGATCATTCTACAGCACTGAAGTATACTTTAAAGAAGGAACTATAATTCGCGGATAGCCAAGCAAAGTAAGTTTCACGGGTTTTAAATTTTGCGGTAGACCCGAAAAACGGCGAAATTAAGAACTATCCTTTAGTAGCTAGACTAATACTAATGCTCTGAAACAAAACAATCAACAGAAACCTGCCTGTGCTTACCTGAGCTTTTTGCAGCGGTGACATACGACAGCATAAGACCGCCACACACTGTCGGCTTACGCGTATCAGTTGCTCTAAGGAAAAGAGAGATGGTAAGATGTGACAATTTCAAGAAGTTTTTAATGCTCTTTTAAAATGGTCTAAAAAAACGAGGCGCCTTAGGAACATGCCCTCTTTTTGAGAAAATTAAATACGATTAAACGTGAACTAACCTGTGGCCCCAGCATCTTGTAGTATGTAGACAAGAGTTGAACCGTCCACTACTAACGCGAAGTCTTTTTCAGTCTTATCGACGCCCTCTTGTTTGCTCGCCAACCTATACAAACAAAAGACATGATTAGAAAGGACATTTAATGAATTCATTTCTATCACTTATATAGCCCACACCATTAACTTTAATCCCATGATAATTGCTAACTAGTAGTGTAATGCAATGTGAATTTCGAAATGTCTCTTGCTACAACCGCTCGATTATCACCAGCTCTCAGCTCACCTCACAAGTTTTCAAGACCGCAGGAACTGTTTATGCATCCCTTCGGGCTTAAACATCGTTCTACCATTTATTTTATTTTATATTGTTTATAGTGGTAATCTTTTTGAGAACCCGACCCCTGCCTGTATACCAAAACACTTACTTTTCTTCACTCTGATTCAAGAATTCAGTTGCCGATTCGACATTCTTCTTCTGTGTGACAAACATTACTTCCATGCCTTGTTTAATGTGACCGCACGAGTGACTGATATTGACGGCAGTCTCTTGTTTGTCACCAGTAAGTACCCACACCTTTGATTAGATTAGATTAAAAATTATTCTCTGGAACTCCATGACGAAAATACATATATTTTTTAATATTCACTAACCGACGAGGTTTTAGTGCAGGGCTCCCAGAAGATTTTGTTTTATTTTATTATGAATTTATGATAAATTTAGGCTAAATTTTATGAATTTTATGACAAATTTTAGTCGAAATTTATGAATTTTAATCCAAATTTTAATCCAAATTTATGAATTTTATGAAAATTAGAGCAAAAAACTGACTTTTACGACTATTTTGTGTTAATAAATGGAGTACTTTAAAGGAAGATAGTTTCGCGGTATCAGCCCAATCGCGAAATTTTTGTATTTCGCAGACATAAACTTTCGCGGATGACCGGTTTTAGGGTATTTCGCGGGAAGAAACTTAGGATATTATATAGAATTTTATGACATTAATAAGCAATTTTATGATTTTTTACAAATTTTATGACATTTTGCCTGATTTTATGATATTTATGAATTTTATGACATGTGGGAGCCCTGTTCTTTCAAAAATATTTCCTGGAAGGCCATGACGACGCGGGAACGCGGCAAATACTTTACTTTTTTTTTTAATATTCACGGTCCGAGGAGGTCTTAGCTAATAGCCTTTATAGTGTAATTTTGTTTAAATACTTAGTTGACAGAGATGACTACTTTTTTACATGCAACTCAACTGTTTTAAATTACCAACTCTACCTTAATTCCTGCTTCTCGCAATGATTCGATTGTTTCTTTGACGCCATCTTGTAACCTAATCACCAAGATTAAAATGAAAGAGTTTAGTTCAGTTTGAAAATCTTTAAACCTTGGTAACGCCATTAAAATTTTGGTCAAGAAATTATTTTGACCTGCCGTAACAGAGACCCTGGAGACCTTCTGAGTGTGCTTACACTTCGGACAAAATAACAAATACACGGTTTAGAAGTGTCAAGTGCGCATGCGCTCTGAACGGTTATAATAGGAAAACACGATCTTACACTGCAATAGCTATAGCGCGGCTATAACGAAAGAAACCATTGCAGTGCCAATCCTACCACAACTGCTCTAGTAGCAATTAGCAAACTGATAACGTGTGACTAAACGTACCTGTCCTCTACAGCTGTGGCACCGATCAAATCTAAATCCTTTTCAACCTCATCAAACGCTTTGGCCAGCAGTTGTTCCCGATCTGCGATAGATTGCGACGCTTCTGTCAGTAACCTATCCATCTGTTCATATTCACTGTGTGAGATTTTCTTGGATGTAATAGCTAGTGTACGAAGTCCCTCCTATAAATCAATCATAAACCAAACGCTACATAATTTTAACTGCCAGAGAATAATCAAAAGCAAGGAAAACGGTTTTAGGCTATTTATAAAAAACGGACATAATTAGCGTACGAAAACCCTCCCAAAAATCAAAAGGTGTCATGTTCCGTGAAAACGAATGATTATGGATTCGGAAGAGGGCTGTTCGTAACGCATTTGCATTTGTACTGACTATTTATCTCAAACCAAAGGTGTGTGTATATCAATCACACATAAAAGCTTTCAAAAACATAATTTCGATCTCCGATCATTCGTTATTATCAAGGAAAAACTTTTAAAAGGCTATCGATAATAAAGGCAATGTTTTTTCAGTGTAGGGTTAATGGTTAGACAGATATCAAATTCGCTGACCTCAGCATATCCGTCAATATGATCCAACGTTTCTTGTGTAGGTCCTGTGACACACCTGGGGGCCACGTGTGACTCAGCACCTTTGCAAAGCATGATAATTTGACTGTCGGATTCCCGTTCCAAGATAATGCTCATCCTCTTTCGTGTTGAATCGAACTCCAATGTATGAAGGACCTTGTACCTGTTAATAGCAGTAAACATTTAGCAACAACCGGAAAACCAAGTCGACAAAAAACTATTGGCCGAAAGAAATGCAATTTCAGTCGATCTGTAGAATTTTGATACATCGACACCATGCTATGTTCACATTTTACGAAAATAAAATATTGACATATTATGCAGTTTTTGATTCAGCTACCTAAAAATGGTTGTTGTTTTTCTTTAAAAAATCAAAAATCCGGATGGGATGAGTTGGGCGTCGACCGAAAATCGACCAGTACTAAATAGGATGGAATATTCTTTGGTTTGTGGTCGACTTGGTTAGTTGGTTTATGTAGAATGGAATGCGTTTGTAGAGCCAATTCCTGTAAGAACCGGTCAGTTTTGATCAATTTTGAAAATATTTTGTTTTATGATAGAGTGTATAGTTGGAAATGCAAATTCCCAAAACGACTGGAAATCAATATTGATGGATTTAATGGTTGTTTGAGGTTGTTTGCAAATTCAGGCAGTGGGCGAAATTGCATTTTCAAGATCTAATGATTTCAAAAGAGAAAAAAGGTTTTGTTTCGTGAAGATAAATAATGTACCAGGGAAATGTTGTTTTTTGTGTTATAATTTGAATTTCTACCTTTCTGGTTTTCCACAAACTTCCAATTCCATAAAATCACCGAACGTTCCTCTAAATACCACGCCATATCTATAAAAAGAATCAGAGAAAATTATATATCACATCAAATACAAATATTGATTGATTACATACAATTTGTTCAAACGACTGTTCCTGTCCTTATAGCATGAGTTCAGGAGCTCAGGAGTTCAAGTTCGTATTTTCGAAGTTTCAGAAAATTTCATGAAGTTTGAAATTGTTGACGTAATCTTAGGTACGATGAGTTCCAAATATAACTTACTTTGCGGCAGCCTCGCATAGAGCTTTTTCATCTGGGGAAGATGCCTAAAAGAATGCCAAGTAACATTTATAATAAAAATAAAAACAGTATGTCAATGTCTTCAAATTGAGGTTATCAAACACATATTTATATTTATAAAAAAGTCGTAATGAAAACTGAAATTCACCTTAGGCAAGAGGGAGGTATTTTTGCGGGTACAAATTATTTTATATTATAATAAATATCCGTAAATATAAACAACCCACAAAGGTATATCGTTTTTAATAAATGGTAAAGCTAAACTTTCAGAATTGATAATTAATTCAACCCCATTACGTAGTAGATTCTGTGTTACCAACTTGACTGGGAAAACAGTTATTTATTATTGGCAATAGGTATTACAATAATAATAATATTATTGTAATACCTGATAAAAGAATACGGTTGTAGGACTAGAAGATCTGTCATTTTCGTCATCGTCTCCAACCGGACCCCCGTCTGTGGAATCCGTCGCCACTGATGACGGTTCAATAGGATCTGCCTGTACAGTGTGGCATAAGGCTAGTGCAATGAAAAATTCCTTCATCTTTTCATCCTAACACGAGAAGAAAGATTTAAACTTCAACTTTGGATTATCATACTTTCCAGGTTGGTATAATGCGACTTTACACAAAACGTATTAAAAGGCTTATAATTATTAAATAAATAAATATTTTAGGTAGAAAAATATTTTTTAAGCTTACATCCATAGAGGACTTGTCCACACCATTCGAATCTGTAGAATCTGGAATCATCAGTTTTTCATCAATCTCCTAATAACGTTGATAAAACAAAACACTGTCAAACTACATGTTTTTCATTCATCTATTCACTACTCTCGAAAATGTTTTCTATTATAAAAACATGCGTGTCAACACTAAAATCTACGATTGAGAACTTGACAAGGAATAGAAAGATTGCCTTTTTTCACGGCGTCTGATGAAGAGACCACTTAGGATATAAATTGCATAAATAAAGTCTTACAACATATTTTGTGCCAGCTATTGAGCATTGTCGAAACTGCATATCATTTTCTGTCAGTGTACCAGTTTTGTCGCTGAAGACGTACTCGATCTAAATGAAAAATAAACAAAACCATTCTAAAAAACTGACTATCAAGTATACTATCAAGTATACGGTTTTGAAGTGTCTGTCAACTGCGCATGCGTTCTGAACGGATGTGATAGGAAAACGTGGTCCGCACATTGTCCGTACACAACTGCTGGAGTAGCGATAACAACCTGACACCTCGAAACGGTGTATTGAGGGCAAGAAAATTGCAGAAAGAATTATGCAGACTTGCGCGACTGCTAAAGCTACACTTTGGAAGCCAATGGAAGTACGGGTACGGGTCGAGAGGAGTAGGAACTACTACATGCATAGCCATATATATGCTAAAAAGGGGCACCCCCCGACACCACGACAGCAACAAGCTATGTTCAGTGACGTTCGACCATGAGTTCTATACAGTAAAAGTTTATGGATATAAAGATATGGATAAGTTACCTGGCCAAGTTCCTCTACCAAGTCTGAAGTGTTGGCTTTGGCCGGTTCATCAGTGGACTGCAAAAGAGTTGGAAATCATACGTCAGAAATAAACACATATTTTTGGCCCAAGATTTATTTTACACACAGAAAGTAAACATACCTCGTGGTAAAGGTCCAAATCCCAGCCAAAGAACTGTGCCCCGCAAAACTTTTGTAATTCTATAAAATGACAACAAAAGTTCAACGGGGGTTAAAGTAGAAAAATTTCATAATATCTGATATTTCAAACTTTGCTATAAAGCTTTCATACATACAATAAACTACTTTATTCGTATCGTATAAATTTTGGCGAGCGCAGCGAGCGGAGAGCGTCTCCGCATCCAAACCGTCCGTAAGAATTTTACTATACCGTGAGCAAAAAAAAAAAAAAAACATTTTTTGGCGATATTTTAAGGGTTGGGTATTTTAAGAAACCGTGCAAAATCAAATTCATTGAAAATATCAACATATAATATTAAAAGAGAAGCCTTGGAATGTCTAAGAGATTTTCAGACAATCTTCGAATCAAATTTCAGGACTTTTTCAGGAATTTAAGGACAAAAATCAAGAAATTCCAGAACTTTTAAGGACTTTCCAGGACTCTTTTTGAATTCCAGGACTTTCCAGAACCTGTGGGAACCCTGCCTTTTATTGATTTAAAATTGCTTAAAAGATACTACCCTGTACCAGAATCTAGCGTCAGCGTCACAAATCAAAATTTTTTCCCGTGGAATCAATAAAAATCTCCCTGCGATGAAGTGCAAATATGATTTTTGTAAGTGAATCGGTACCGTATGTTTCGATTTGTCAATAAAACAATGGGTAAATTTATTCGAAGAAACGATTGGATACAAACAGACAAAAAGACAAACTACAAAACCCTTTCTAACTGTATATTGATGAAGTATTAATGCTTTATATACTGACTTGCAGACAAATATATCACAAATAGTTAGCTAGACAATGCATGGAAGAACATTTTAGTGTATTTTTAATACTTTTGATCGAAGAAGATTATCACGACACAAGTAGTACAGTAGGCAGGGTGCAAAATATTTGAAAGTGTTGCATTCACATAAACCAGTTGAATCATTCCACATGAGTTTAGTATAGTTTTTTGTTTGTATTAGGCAGTTGGGTTCGGTGTTGTCTTTGAGTGTTAGTTATACCACCACGTCATTTTTTGACTTACTGTATTATTGAAATTGTTGAACTATAAAAAATAGAGTTTAAAAAAATCTGTCAATTTTTTAGGAGACGTTAGCGAATTTTAATTATAATTTGAAAACACATTGTATATCTTATCTTAAAAATACTTAAGAATGTGAGTTCCTGTAAACATGTGAGAGAACGTATATAAGGCTTACTTAAAACTCTCACGAATATCTTCAATTTTTTCCAAACTAACGGACCAAACTTGTTATACATTCATTAAATTCAGAGTTTACGATATAAATGATTCATATTGTTTTCCTTTAATTATGGTGTGGCCACGAGGCCACAGTACTTTTTCTGAATAGTTTAAAAATGTTTATTACAACTGTCGCAGAAATATAAATTATATGAGGCGGGTTGGCTCGTTTTCAACCCGGCACTATTTTTAAACGCAGCTCGTCTGATGCAGAGACTTGCTATAAAAAAATATTTCGATTATATGAGGCGGGTTGCAAACAGGCTGGCTCACTTGCCGAGCTGGCTCGTTTTCTCAACCCGGGCCAACCCGCTCGAGACGGGTTGGCGCATGCGAAGTAGCTAGCGAAAAAGAAGTTATTGCAGTTGTTTGTATGATTTTTTACTAAATAGAAGATGTCAATGCATTGAAACGCATATAATAGCGGGTTGGTGCCGGGTTGAAAACGGGTTGGCGCGGTTTGACCTCACTTCAATATTTTCCATATGATAGCGGGTTGGTACCGGGTTGAAAACGAGCCAGCACCGAGCCAACCCGCTCATATAATCAGGGCCTTAATGTAAATTTTTTTATTTTAACACTCTTGCATAATTTTTAATATCTGCTTTATATTTTGTGCAGTGAAAGAGTTATGAGTCAAGATTCCTTGTTATTACTGTATAACGACAATCAGAAGTATACATGGTTAAGAACATACAAAGACAAGTATTTAACAGAAGCATCATTTAAAATCATCAATTTATACTTCCATGATCTCTTTTCGTTTGAGAACAGTGTTTTCATAACGACACATAAAACATACTTTTCTTTTCGAATGTTCGAAAAAGAATGTTGAAGCTCAAAACATTCGAATTACAGATTGTGTTTCTTCTATATAATTGCTTGTTATAAAACCACACAAAATTTAGATAAACAACAGTTTCTTCCAACAATGAAGGAGAGCTGCTGCAAGTTAAAAAAGTGGTTTCAAAAATTTGTTTCACTTTAACAATTCAACGAGTGATCAGAAATGAGCTTTACAAATAAAATTATTGATCTGTCAAAAGCGTATTATGCGAAACGGTAAAAGGTATCATTTTGATACGGCAAAGCGTATCATTTGATACGGTTTTTCTTCTTGCAACGCCTGTTTTTCTTCATGATACGCCTAATTTATCCGTTTCAAAACTATCAAGTACCTTTTCCTGGCATGTGTCGCATTTGTGTTAAACTTAAAGTATTGCTTCACATTTATGTAGCTATCGCGAGTTTCGCAAGCTTGATCTTGCGAAAGTTTCTCTGAACTGCGTACCTACGTTAAAACAATTATGTCACGGGGGTCAAAACTGGATAAATGTATTTGTAAGAAAGTTATAAAAAACATAAAATAAAAAGTATTCGAGTTATTAACTCGAGAAAAATATTCAAAATAAAAAACTCGAGTTATATTTGAGTAAATTTGCCTTGCAGTTATAAACTAGTACACCAAGGATAATTCGACAAACCTAAAATTTTTTGTTGCGCTTCGTGACGACACATTTTATGAATATTTTACCGAACAGCTGTTTAAAAGCTTCTGCAATGGCGGCGAC
>JAYRBV010090444.1:0-13139 GCA_036023255.1 Mitrocomella polydiademata
GCTCAAATACGGAGCATGTCGGACGGAAACGATACATTCCGTCCGACATGCTCCCTATTTGAGCTCTAAATTTTTTTACCAATTTTCCGTCCGACATATTTTTTGTATTTCGTAATAGACCCAGGAGCTGCTCCTGCCCTTACGAAGTTTTGAGATTGCCTCTCGTTGCTGATTCTAGGTTCTTTTAAAAGGGACTTGTATAATCTCCAATTTTGATTTTCATCTTTAGAAACAAAGAAGGGGGATGAACGCCTTAAAGAGGTTAAAAAACAATCGCAAATTGTGGCTCTTGAAATCTTCCATCGTACATTCCCGAGCAATCCAGGAAAACTTTACCATAAGTTGCTTTTCCACAAAACAGAAATTGATAAAATGCTGGATGATAAGTACATCAATAAAGATGATTATCTTCTATTGTTTCCTGGAGCACAGATTAAGGAAACGCTTTCGGAGAAGTTCAGTTTCTCTTTACTGTTTACATTGATAACCAACTTTGGACTATTGACAGAATCAAGCACAGGTTGGAATGTGATGCCAACATATAAGGATATGACGATTGAAGCCAGCTTAGTTCGGCTTCACATACATTTTCAAGAATTTAAAAAGGAAGGCAGTTTAAAAAATAATATGATCGTGTCGATAGTAAACTCGCTATTAGATCTTGGAGCGAATAAAAAACATTGCACCGAGTTGTATCCAGATGAAGTATGTGAAATAACTGATTCTACTGATAAGTTTGTCGGCAGCGAAACACAAATGCAAAGAATCACTAAAGAATTCGGAGGAGAAAACAGAAAATTGGTTATTACTGGCGGTCCATCTCTTGGTAAAACGGAATTGGTGAAGGCGTATTATCAGCAGTCAAAGTATTTTTTTGGTGGGAACGTGTGTTGGATTGACGCAACAAGCAGAGAGAAAGCAGAAGACTCATTTCTGAAGATCGCGAAGAGATTAGGGTTTACTGAAGACGACCACCAAATACAGTTTGATGAAATTAAGGAGAAAGTTGGAACTTTTTATGCGTCACATAATGTACTCTACATCTTTGACGGTGCACCAGATGAAAAAACAATACAAGATTTGCTGACAAGTTATGAAAATGCCTTCGTTATTGTAACATCTTGCAACGAAAGTTGGTCAGATCAGTTTATAAGCATATCCATATCTAAATTGGATGTTGAGAACACGACAAAGTTTATGAATGCCAAAAGGATCAGCTCAAAACACTACAATTCGATACTGGACCTAGCAAATGGACATCCACTTATCTTCCAACAACTAATTTCTTATATTGGTGTCAATCCCGAAGAAATAGTCACCACTGATCTTTGCAGTTTAAAAAGCGAAAGAGATATGATGATTTCAGAAGATGAAACAATCAATAAAAATGTAGCTACAAGCATCGCAATAATCAACGCTGCTGTAACGAAAATTGTAAATGCCGAACAAACAAAGCTGCCGAAACAAATCCTTAATGCACTGGCACATCTTGGTGAAAGGTCAATCAGCATTTCTGAATTACTGGAGATGATTTCTAAAAATGTGCAACTGACACATCTAAAGAAGGTAATCGCAATGATGGAAGAGCACGCTTTGGTCGGATTGAATAGAAGGATACGGTCTGACGAGACCACTGTTACCATTCACCGGCTTGTTCAGAAATCATGGAAACGTCAACTATTAGGTATCTATCTTGTAAATTTTATAGAATCAAATAATTGGAACCTATTATAGTCTGTTAGATTTTTCTCTTTGTTTCTCGTTTAAGTAAGTTTCAAGTGCATAGATAAACTACTTTTAAAAACAAGATGGCCTCATAGGTTGGCTAATATTTTCTATGAAGGTTTAATGCTGATGAAAGGAAAGTAAATAAGTATATAGGCTTAAAAATACTTTGTTTTTCTGCTTCTTCCATTTTAACCCATTATCAGTCATCAGGTACCTCTAAACCTGTTGAAATCTCAGATTTAAAAATCAATTGAAAGTTAGCTAAACATAACACAGTATTTCTGTAATTTCATTTTGCATAATTTGCTTCATAGGGTACGATGACACTGAACAAGATATCAGAACGATTGTACTGAAACATGAAAAGCCTTCGAAACTTGATGATGGACGGGAAGATACTTTAAATCAAATCCACTCAATTCACCAAAGTGGAAAAGGCCATGTTTCAAAAATTGTACTAACAGGGAGTTCGAGCTTTGTGAATGAAAATATTGTAAGACATTATTACAAACGAAATAAAGCAGATTTTGGCGAGCAGATAGTGTGGATTGACACATCTAGCACGGAAACCCTCAAAGAATCTTCCATTGGAATGGTTGAAAGCCTGGGTTTGAGTTCAAAAGTAAAACCAAAAGGAGATAGAGATAGAAAGTCAGGAAAGAAAAAGAACAGCGATGCAGAGGAAACACCATCATCCCAAGTTTCAAAAACCAAATCACCATTGGGGATTATGAATGACATACACCAATATTTTTCTACAAAACAATATCAGCCACTGTATGTTTTTGAAAACGTCAAAGACGAAAGCAGCCTTGAAAAGTATTTACCAAAATCAAAATCATCATTTACAATCGTAACATCGACAAATGAAGAGTGGGCTGATTCCTTCAAGCTGATAGAAGTAGAAAAGTTTACAATCGACGAGATAGGACACATTTTGCAAAATAGATTGAGCAAAGACATTTCCAGTGAAGAAATACAGGAAATATACGACATGGTTGACGGACATCCCTTTTTGCTGATGCTCTTTATGAATTTTGTTATCAAATCTAGTGTTGCTGTTGGCGAGTTTATCGATGCTTACAACCAACTTTGCGACGAGCTAACGGCAAGAAACTCCAACCTTGAAGGGCATAGTTTCCGATATTTTTCATTCATCCATCTGATATTGGGGGAAATCGGTCGAGAAATTGGGAACATGGAATTGGTCACCTGTTTAATTCAAGCTATTGGGAAATGCAATGAAACAACTATTCACGTGCCATTCTTCTCTGCTCACCTCAAATTGACACATGGTGAAATATGTATGGCATTGCGAGTCTTTCAGAAGTATCACCTTATAAACATATCTGAAAATCAACTTGTAAAAATTCCATTAGTTGTTCACCATGTGGCTAAAATGAAAATTACAGAAAAAGGTAATATTTGCGGGCCCAAAATATCAGTAAACATGCAAAACGAAAGTTTTTTTAAACGCAGTAACACATCTCCCATGGGGGAGGGTTCACTTGCGATTTTTTCAGTATACGCCGTATCATATACAGTTACTATAGATGCATATGAGCCAGTGACCTTTTTTAAGTACCTTGCCCAGATAGAGGTCACATTTCTCATTTTTAGCGATGTTATAACTATTCGTGGAATGTTTTGTAGCGTTTAAATTTCTTTAATTCTAATTTGTATTTTATCTCAGAAATGGAGAAGATGGAAATGCAGTTCAAACAGATGGAGGAAATCACTAAACAAGTTACTCACAGTATTTTTCAAGATATTTTTCCGACGAATCCATACAAGTTACACCAAAAGTTGTTAAGTCACCAAAACGAAATCGAGTTACTGTTGGAAAATAAAGAAATCAACCATGCTGACTATGGTTTAATGCTTCCCAAAGATAACAAGACAGTATTTTCAAATACGTTTAGTTTCAATTTGCTGTTCAAATTGATAACTAAATTTGGAGCTTTGAAAAAGCAAGAGGAAGAGTGGTATGAGCGTCCAAAGCACGAGGACTCATCAATGGAAGCCAGCCTAGTCCGATTAAATATGATCCTCAAGCTCTATGAAAAAAATGGAAAATTAAGCAGCGAAATTTTTGCTTCGATGTTAAATGCATTGTCGGATCTTAGCGAAAAAAAAGGACAGTATAACAACTTGCTTGCTTCAATGGTGCATTTAATCAAACCAACTGGGTATTTTGAAGGAAGAATACAGGAGATTCTGAACATTGAAGATGAATTTACAAAAGAAAGTAACAAGAAAAAAAGACTGGTCATTACTGGAGATCCTTCCATTGGGAAAAGTGAAATTGCCAAAGCGTATTGTCAACAGTTCCGGCACCGTTATGATGGAGTCGTATTGTGGATTGATTCAACAAGTCGCAAAACAGTTGAAGATTCCTTATGGCAGTTCTCAAATAGATTTGATTTGGTTTTACATGATTACCGTGGTAATAAAAAGCAATTGAAAGATATTGTGAGTGCTATACACAATATATTGAAATCAAAAAACGTTCTTTACGTTTTTGATGGCGCACCAGATGAAAAGACAATCAAGGAATTTCTGAAGGATCACAGAACACACTTAACTTTGGTCACATCTGACAACGAAGATTGGTCAAACAGTTTCAAAACTCTACCAATCGACAGGTTAAGCAACGAAAGTATCAAAAAGATTCTTGGCGCCACATACCTAACTAAGAATCAATATAAATTAATTGAGGAACTTGCAAATGGACACCCACAGATCGCTCAACAAATCCTTTCATATATTAACATCCATAGTAATGAAATTGATACCTACCTGACAAGTGTAAAAGAGGAAAAAGAAGTAATTATGTCAACTGATGAAGTGGTCGTGGAAGATATAGCAACAATTCTTGCAATCGTCAATATCAATATCAACAAGATCGCCAACAAACACGATACAAAACTGCCAAAACAGATTCTTAACGCGCTTGTTTTTCTCCAAGAAAAATCTATTAGTTTGGAGGATTTGGAGAAAAAGATCCCTGGAACAATTATCATGGAGAAATTGAAGACGGTGTCCATAATGATGGAAAAGTATGCTCTGCTGAAAATAAATGACGCACTAAAAATCACCATCAATTCTGCAGTTCAAGCAGCTTGGAAAAGAAAAATTTCAGGTCAGTTAAGGTCTAATTTTTGGTAACCTTGTAAAGAATTTTAAAATCGACAGCTTTTTGACGCGATCTCAATATACTTAAATGAAATTATGACATTCGGATTTTGTGTCGGCAATGTCGCCAGGTGTAATGGGCTGTCGTGAGTGTCGCTAGAAATAAAACATTTTTTTGTGCCACCCCTAGCCATCCTAGACACCTAGTGTGAGTAGGCAGGGAGAAAATTATGTGCCGGGAATGTCTCCAAGTGTGATTCTAAAAGAAATATCATTAAAATTCAAATTGCAACAACTTTCTAAAATTGTGTTAATTACATCACGATTTTTACCATAATTTTACACAAAAATAAAATATTTTAGTTTTTGAAAAAGGCATGGTTTCAGTCTCCCCAGGTCGGTAGATGTTCTAAAGATCTGGTCACTTTCAATACTCTTATAGCATTTATCATTTTTATAATTTCTAATTCATGTTGTTATAAATGTCATGTTCCTTTCTTTTTGTGGGAGGTTGTTTTTAAATCATCACAACCATACAGTGGTCAGTTTCTGTACGAATTGAAACGCTTTCTTTAGGATTAAATCAGATTGCAAGGGATAGTTACAAGTCAAACTCAAAACACGAACTACAGAAGGTGTCGTCTATTGCTGTCGAAGCTTTACGAGAATTTTTTCATTTAAAATTTCCTGAGAATCCTGAAGAGCTTTACAAAGCTTTAAACCAGTACCGACAGGAAATAAAAAAGCTTGTACTTGGAAAGGTCCTAAATACGCAACAATTCCGAATACTTCTCCCTGGAAATACCGACTCAAAAAGAACCGACTCGAAAATATTCGACACCCCTTTACTTTATATACTACTCGTAAATTTTTGTGCTATTCCCGAACCAGTAACCACATGGCGAGCATTGCCAAATTTCGATGATCACTCAAAGCAAGCCAACATCATCAGATTAAACCACTGGGGGAAAAAAGCTCGGCATGAAAAATCGAACGACAAAAGACGCGAGGAAATCAAGTCTTCCTTGATTAAAGTGTTGGTTGAATTAGGTGTTGATGAAAAGAGTATAACAAATCGAAAAGGTCCAAAACAATTTGACATATCACGTCCTGTCTGTGACTTTGTGGGGAGAAAAGCTGAACTTGATGATATTCATGATTATTTTCAAAAAAACATTGAAAAGAAAAAGAAATTGGTAATACATGGTTCACCAGGTATTGGGAAAAGCCAAACCGTTAAAGCATATTTTGAATTATACGAGGAATGTTTTTGTAGTAATGTTCTTTGGATCCAGTCTGGCAGCAAAAACTCGTTGGTAAATTCATTCAGAACCATTGCAGAAGGTTTACACTTAGAAATTGCAGATAGAGACGGAAATATTAAAAATCTAGACACTATTGTAAACATGGTACACACATATTTTTCAGAAGATAAAATCTTGTATGTGTTCGATAACGCTAAAGACGAACATACTATTAATAAGTACATACCCCAAAAGAAGAATGCATTCGTTATTGTAACATCACAATGTGCAGTCTGGACTGAAACAGAATTCCATAAAGTTCATCTTAGAAAATTTCCAAAACCTGAAATGGAAAACTTTATAGAAATTTGTATTAATGAAGACTCAGTAAAAGGGATTGCTGCTCTGACAGATTTCTGCGAGGGAAACCCATCTGTGCTAAGAAAGATGTTGAATATTTTCAAAGACAGTGGAATGGGCATCAATAAATACATACAAGACGTGAGCTGTCATCCATCAAAGTATTTGCTTGGATCCATGAATAGTGATTATGTATACACGCTGAGCGTTGCTGGTGCTTTGAAAGAGTTTCGAGATGAGGAGGGTCATTCCTTGGCATGTGAAATTTTGGAGTTTATATCTCATATGGGGGAAAAAGAAATATTCTTGGATGTACTGACCTCTAAATTTCCAGACAAAAAGCCTATAGAAATAGAGCTGGCAGCTGAAGATCTCGTTAATCATTCTTTTATAAGTTTGGAAAACAAAAATAATGAGATGATATTGCAAATTGAGCCTTCCATACAAGAAATTGTCAAACTAGAATGCAAAGGTACCTTGTTCTCTTTTTTCCTTGTTATTTGTGTAAATTCTTCTTTGCTGCCATTTGTTTGCTGTTTTCTTTTTAGCGAGTAACATCTAGGCAGAAGATTCCAACGATATTTTTAGCATGAATTTTATCAAACTCTCCATATCGCTGAATTATAATATAGATTTTTCTCTCATCTTTTTAGAACAATGCACACCCATCCTTGTGGAAATTATTAGGAAATCTAGAATGGTTTTACAATACATGTTAAGTCGAATCATTTCCAGTGAACCAAAAGAATTGTATAAGAACTTGGAGAAATCAAAAGAAGGTTTGATTAAAGAATGTAAATTGACTACAGACGAACTAAATATTTTGTTACCTGCTGTAGTTCCTGAAACACATACGCATGCCTTTAATCTGTCTCTACTAATCAAATTAGCTAGTTTTTTCATACCGAAAAGTACTGCGATGGAGTCGAACGTAGGATCTTTACAAGATTTCAATACAAAAATTATCAATTCAATTAACTCCGTAATCTCTCTATTGGAGCACTTTACGCAAAATAGAGAACTTTTCATGACATCCATTACAAAGGGTTTGGACCTATCATTATCAATAAATAAAGCACTTTACCATATAGGTACTGAGGAAAAAGATATTGGGAGAATTCTTAAAAAGAAAACTTACAAAGACCTTGAACCAGTGCAAGACTTTGTCGGAAGAAAAGATATCATACAAGAAATAAAACGAGGTGTTGAAAGTTCTTGTGGGTCTGCAGCTGTGATAGTTGTTGGTGAAACGGGTGTTGGAAAGACAGAAACTATTAAGAAATATTACCAAATTTATCAAGATGACTTTGATGAAAATATGGTATGGATAGATGCAAGCAACTACGATACACTGGCACAATCTTTCAGGGATATTGCAAGGGGCATTAATGACACGTTGGCTGGTGACACAATTGACTTTACATCTTTAGAAGATATCGTAATATCTGTTCACCGCTATCATTCGACCAAGTCAGTTCTTTATGTGTTTGATAACGCAAAAAGAGAGCATACTTTACTATCTTTCTTACCTTCAGGGGACAATGCTTCTGTCATAATTACATCTAAATACAGGAATTGGGTCAATGAAAAATTTAAAAAATTGGAGTTACTCCCTCTCTCAAACGAAGAAGGAAAGGAGCTTATAACATCTAGAATTGAGCGAAATATGCCTGACGAAAATCTTGATAAACTAATCTGTTTGCTGGGACTTCCCAGCGTATATAATCAAGCATGTATAGTTTTAAAGTCGGGTGAAACAACAATAACCAGCCTACTTGATCAAATAAGAAATGAACTCGCCCAGTTGATCAAATCATGTGATGATGTAGGAGAAATATCACCTGTTGCAATATCAGTTTCAAAAGTGCTTTGGAGATTTTTGGAAAAACACGAGCCTGTATCAATTGAAGTTTTGCAAGCACTAAGTCAACAGAAAAAATATACAAAATACGATGATCTGGTTGTTAAATACTTCTTTAACAAAAAACAATCTGAATTCAACAAAGCTTTGGAAATTTTGGTGAAATGTAATTTTATCTCAAAATTTACAAGTTATGGCAAGAAAATGATAAAAACAAGCTCTCTTGTGAGATACATTATGGGGCAACAAAAATGTAAGTTTTTTTATACAGGATACATTTATTAATGTTTTGTTGAATCATCGACGTCTAATTCTGAATGCTGAGAAGTCAAACAAAAAAAATTATTCTCTTGTTAAGGCGTGATCAAAAATCAGTATTTACGAATTAAAATAGCTATGCAATTTTTCAGAAGTTGCTAGTGTGACCCCTCAATGTGAGCAATTTTATGATGGTTAAGAATAAAATTAACAATAAATAGGCTATAGCCAAAAAATGCTACACCGTATACATCAGGCAAAAGCATTTTATTTATACGACTCAAGCCTAAATAATTATCAAAATCAGCCAATGGCTATATTTAGCATACGAAAAAAGGGCACAGCATTATTGATGAGGCTTTTGATAACCCCTGATATGCGTTTCTTCTTTGGAGCATGAGCATCTAAGATTGATTCAAAAATATGTATATTAGGTTATCGTTCGTTCATTAAAATTTGGTCGTAATGATTGTTTTTTTTTTACGTTTAGTTCGACTTGAACGAGACATGTTGAAAGAAACCAACCTCAAAAAGTTGGGAAAAATAGTGTCAATAGCTGAAAATGTGCTACGTAGATATCTTCATGCCAAATTTCCTGAGGATCCCAAAGATCTCTACAAAAGGTTAACTCAAATATTAAAAGCTCAAATAGAAAATTCAAAAAAGAACTCCAAATCCTCTTCTAAGTCAAGCAAGGAAGAAGATGAAACTAAGATTAATCGTCAAGAGCTGGCAGTACTATTTCCAAACAATTCTGATGAAACGTCATCAGAGACATATGATTTGCCTTTGTTGTTTAAGTTGGTTTCCAACTTCTGTGGCCTGAATGAACCCCCTAATGGATGGGATAAGCTTCCAGATGCAAATGACAACACAGAAGAAGCCAATATAGTTCGTATTCATATCGGAAGACATCATATTGAGCATTGTGCTTCTGTTGATGGTGATAGATATACTGAACTGTCCCAGTCTATGTTTAAACCACTACTTGGTCTTGGTGTAAATGCTTCGAAATTTGAAGATCTTCTACCTGTTACCGAATTTGGTATTTTCCCACCTATTCGTAATTTTTATGGAAGAAAAGCGGAAATCGAAAACATTCATCAAATAATTACGAGCAGTACCAAAGATCGGGTGGTTTTACACGCTGGCCCGGGTATTGGAAAAAGCGAGACCGTTCGTCAATACTATCAAAGGTATAAAGAATTTTTCCAAAGAAAAGTGCTATGGATCAATTCGAAGTCTGATTATTCTCTAGAGCAATCGTTTCTAGAAATTGCAGAGGCTTACAGTTTATCCATGCGAGACGCAACAGGCAAATTAGTAGATAGCCAAACAGTTATTATAGAGAATGTACACCAATATTTTGCAGAAAAGCAATTTCTCTATATTTTCGACGACGCTAGAAACATGGAACAAGTAGAAAGATTCTTACCAGAGCTAACAAAAACGCATACCATTATAACATCCCAAAGTAATGTTTGGTCCGGTGAATTTCGAATGATCTCCTTGGAAATGTTTTCCGATGACGATGTATTTGAGTTTGTTAGCAAAAACTTGGCTAAAGACATCTCTGAAGATCAACTGAAACAGATTGTTACGCTTAGTGGAGGACATCCATTAGCACTGCAACAGATCCTTTCATTTCTGAAAACAACAAAATCAGGAATTGGTCAGTACTTCTCTTTGTTGCAATCGCAAATTCTACAGAAAAAGGCAAATATAGACGGAGAGGGTCTTTCAGTTTTTACAGTAATTATGATGGCAGTAAACCGAATTCAAAACGATTATTATAGAAACGCACACGCACTTCTAAACATTTTGGCTCATCTAGATGGACAACCAATCATGATAAAATTTCTAGAAGAAATTTTACCCGACATCAAAACTATGGAACAAGAACTGCAAACTCTGAAATGTTATTCTCTAATAAAAATAGACGAATCTGGAGAAAATGTCTTCGTTACGATTCACTCACTTGTCCAAAAGGCTATAATTAAATCACAGAAAAGAGATAATGAATACAGAAGAAATCTGGGGGTTATAATTGAAGTAGTTTTAGAAGATGACGACGATGCCGCAAGAGATTGGCACAACGAGCTTAAACATGATTGGTTTAAACATTGCATACATTTGTTGGATGTAAAAGATGTACTGCAATTAATTTTTGAGAATTATTTGGAAATGTTTGTTTCCTGCGAAGATATTTTCTTAAGAAAAGGAAAAATTGGGTATGATTACTTTTACAAAGGAATAGCCTACTGCAGAGAGCATGTCAAATTGATAAAAAATAGCAATACGAATGTCATATACCATCAGCTCACAGGAGTTTTAGCCAGATGCTTGGAAAGTATGGGCAGATTAGAGGAAGCTGAAGTCATGTACGAAGAAGTCCTGCAATACCGGAAAGAAGCCTTTGGTACAAAACATCACCGTACATTAACCACTGTCAATAATTTGGCACTGTGTTTAAAAAGCATGGGTAGATTAGAGGAAGCTGAAGTTATGTACAAAGATGTATTAAAAAGTCAGAAGGAATTATCTGGTAAAAGTCACACCAGTACATTAACAACTGCCAACAATTTAGCATTATGTTTGAATGAAATGGGCAGATTTAAAGCAGCTGAAGACTTGTACAAAGAGATACTCTTTGTACAAAGATACATGCTTGGCCAAAACCATCCTACTACATTAACGACAGCAAATAATTTAGCCATATGCTTAAACAAAATGGGTAAATTCCAAGAAGCGGAAGAAAAATACAAAGACGTTCTCAATAAGCAGAAAGACCAACTTGGTGACAGCCATCCGAGCACATTGACTACCATCGGTAACCTAGCTGTATGTTTACACGAAATGGGAAGATTCAAGGAAGCTGAAGTTAGGTACAGAGAAGTCTTTAATAAAGAAAAAGAAATACTCGGTCAAAATCACCCCAGTTCATTGACTACTGCCAACAACCTAGCTGCATGTTTAACTGATATGGGTGCATGTGCAGACGCCGAAGTCATGTATAAGGAAATCTTCCAACATCAGAAAAGAATATTGGGTGATAAACACCCTAATACATTAAACACTACAAATAATCTAGCTAAATGCTTAATGGAAGTAGGTCGCTTCAAGGAAGCGGAGGGTTTGTGCACAGACCTATTCAATAGTCAGAAAGACATACTCGGTGAAGACCATCCAAGTACATTGACAACTGCAAACAATTTAGCCCTTTGCGTAGATAAAATGGGAAAGTTTGAGATAGCCGAAATCATGTACAAAGAAAACTACAACAAACAGAAAAACTTGCAGGGTCAAAGCCATCCCAGTACACTGATTGCTGGCAATAATTTTGCATTATTTTTACAGAATAAAGGCAGATTTATGGAAGCTGAATCTTTGTTGAAAGAAGTGCTAGAAAAACAAAATAATGTACTTGGTCCAGACCATCCTACTACATTAACTACGGTCAACAACTTAGCAACCTGCTTATATAGGTACCTAGGTAAATTTGGAGAAGCCGAAGTTATGTTAAGAGAGGCCCTTAACAAACACAAAGAAAAATTAGGGGAAAATCACCCTCACACATTAGAAATTGAGGGAAACTTGGCAGAATGCTGTAAAAATATGGGTAAATTTGAGGACTTTGAACAAATTTACAAAGAATTAATAAATAAGGAGAAAGACATCTTTGGCGATGATCATCCTCACACATTAAGAACTATAGTCAGTTTTTGTGTACAGTTGAATGATTTGGACAAATCTGAGCAGGCCAAAAGAACACTTGAAACGGTTTTAGATAAACAGCAAAACATACTTGGTCCAAATCACTTCAGCACTTTAGAAACTGCCGGGAAATTAGCACTATGTTTAAAGGGTATGGGCAGATTAGAAGAATCTGAAGTTTTGTACAGATATGTCCTAAGTAGTCAAAGAGAACTATTTGGTGAAAATCACAGCTGCACATTAAATACTGAAAGTTATTTAGGATTGTGTTTAAATGCAATGGGTAGATTTGATGAAGCTGAAGTTTTGTACAAAAGAGTTCACGATGTCGAGGAAAGACTTCTTGGTCAAAGTCATTCAAGTACATTAGCTTCTGCCATCAACTTAGCAAAATGTTGGAAAAGTCTGGGGAGAATTGAGGACGCTGCAGCCATGTTCAGAGAAGTTTTCAAGAAACAGAAAATCACAATAGGCCAATTTAATCCTTTTACATTAATAACTTCCCATAATTTAGCTGCGTGTTTAAAAAGGATGGGTAGATTCGAGGAGGCAGAAAGTATGTACAGAGTTGTTCTCAATAAAAGGAGAGAAATATTTGGTCAAAGTCACTCAATTACATTAACTACTACCAACGATCTAGCATTATGTCTTAATGAACTTGGTAAATTTGAGGAGGCTGAAGTTATGTACAAAGAGCTCCTAAAGGAACAAAAGAGCAAACTTGGCCAACACCATCCTCACACATTAGTAACTGTCAATAATATGTTTAATTGATATGAATAGACTTGAGGAGGCTAAAGTCATGTACATAGAACTCTTCAATATAAAGAAACAATTAC
>JAYRBV010090555.1:0-15411 GCA_036023255.1 Mitrocomella polydiademata
ATCCTAGCTTGGAATCTTTACCTTTCTATTTAAATACTTTCTCTATATTTTCAATCTGCAGTTATAAAATTCTTCTTCTTATTTTTAAAGCATATATATATCTATCTCATATCCTCATCCTTTATAATATAGAGCAGCAATTTTACCAATAATGTTCATTTTTAATGCCCGCATACTTTAATTTAACCTGATATATACCTCTAGTCTAGTTGATGCCAAAGTAATTCATTGACATTGTACTGTTGTACAAAGTTTTGTACGTATTTTTGTTTTTCTGTATTTCTATCCACTTCCTTTATTATACGCATACAAAAATATCCCCTCAAGCGTGATGCAAGTGCACTTTTATATACCAGCCTCCTCCCCCCCTCTCTGAGCATAGCCGTATTTAAGTAAGGGGTGGCAGAATTTTGTGAGTTAGCCACATCCATTAAAAGTTGTCACAGTAAGCAGGAATTGTCCTTTTGACATATATATATCATACATGAGAGTACAAAACATATATAAGGCTATTTTTCCTGATCGCACTGCAATATTAGATTTTAGCTGGAGAAAGGGGGGTCAAAAGATATTGCATTTTAGGTTGTGTTATGAAGGCGCGTTGGGATAAAAAACAAAACAAAACAAAAACAAACCTAGGTAATAATCTATGTAATACTTATGAAATATCAACTGCTGAGGAAGGTTTGTATATTCAAAGAAATATTACCCCAAAGCCGGAGACAGGTCCTACGCAGGCAAGGGCAACATTTCAAGTACAATACTGACCAATAAAAACATTTAATATTCCTTTTATTAACTGTAAGTCTCAAATGTTCTCCACTTGCAGATACAAATAGCAATAATTTTTTTAACACTCCGGGAAAACCCTAGGTATATATATATGTTTTTCAAATCTTTACTTTTGAATGCATTTACACTTTCAAATGTATTGATTTGATGTTTTTAACAAGGAATGTTCAGAAGTGATGAATAAATGTTTGGTTTTCTTCTACCATATCTTTTTAGCATTGTTATACGTTTTGTTTGTTTGCTTACATATAAAGGAGGCTGCCATATTGCATTGCTACCAGCCTGGTTAATACAGGAAAATATTGGCCTGTCGACATTGACTTGTAGACCAATTAAAACGCACAAAAAAAGTCATATTAACCGAGCTACTGAGCAACCAGTTAAACTTGAATATTGACCTATTGAAAATTTGGTAAATATGGGTAAAAAATCATATATTTTCATATAAAAGAGCCACTTTGTCATATATCGACATATATTATTCTAAATTTTTGGATTTTAGAATTTATTCATTTATTCTACAAATTCGTTTTCCAGCAATCTAGAATAACCAAATTCCAGAATATTTTCTAATTAACTGAAAAACATTTATTCATATCTTATTCATTCATATACCATAGTATGAGAAATGATCTAGCTTTTACTTGATATTGATATAAGTATGATAAATATGGTGTGACAGGGAAAGTCAGGGAATTCAATTGAGGATCGAGGAAAGTCAATGAAGTTTGATAATAAAAGTCGGGGAAAGTCAGGGAGATTTTTGAAAACCTGTTCTTGATATTTTATGATTTTCTATTTTATGCGCTATTGATATTTGATTTAGTTCACATACTAAAAATAGAATGATTTTTTAGAATTAACTGACGTATAACAGTGGGCAAAAAAATGATATGATATCATAAGATAAATGTAAATTCATGATTCTTGTATATGTAAATTCTCAAAAAAATAATTAAAATACCATTTGCATGGCATTTGAATGCATTTAAGCTTGTTTAAGAGCAGCGGCGTATTTAGAACCTATGCACACCTCTGCCGAGGAGTGTGGTTAACAGTTGAAAGGTAATTATAATAATTTAAAAGACTCTCCATCTGATGTGTGTGCATAGGTGCTAAATACGCCTCTGAAGAGGTATGAAATTACAGTTAAACCATTACCTAAATTTTATTACAATGTCCCTGACAACGATATTGAAAAATAAACAATTAAAAAACTACTCTCTGGAAAGTACCCAGATGTATTTTTACCATTATATGGTATTGGATTCCCAATTTCGATCCCTAAAATAAATTTGCATAAAACTAACTACTACTATTTATCCTGAATAGTCCTTAATTTTAGCAACCTTCCTGACACTTGTAAGTTCGTTTTACAGTAATAAAGGCACCTCCAGCTCAAAACTTCCTCTGGAAAATCATACAGTATATAATAAGTCTGCCAAAAAAGGTAGTCATCTCTCAATCAGGGGAAAGAGCTATACTTAAAAGGGTGTTGATGTTTTTAACTTCATCAAAAAATTCACAAAGTATCTAGCATGAAAGTTTTCTTTAAAAAAAAAAGTCATGAACTCATATATTTTCACGTCTTTTTCATATATTCCTCATATATTTTGATACAATTTAGTCTTATATTCATATTATATTTGATCAAATTGACTGTGGGAGGCCTGAAAATTAATTTTTTAATTATCTACCTTTAGGCTGAATAAAAATGTCATCATCTGACCATGATTATGCTTTGGTTGTAATTCTGAATGAATCAGAATCCACTGGGGATAAGTTAACATTTACAGTTCAAAAAGTATCCGAAGCTGATCTTGACCCAGAACAAACTAGGGTTGCAATCATTGACAATGAAGGAGTACAAACAAAAGTAGCTTTACCAGCATCATTAGTCACCCCGTTGAATCACCTATCTTCAGAGGGAGAGGATGCGGCCAATGCATACCTGCAAAGTGTTGTGTTACAAAGTTTGGAAAGTGTGGCCAAGTCCAAGCCTGACGGCATAGATGCATTAGAATCATCATCCAGCGAGATAAATATTGTACTGCAGGGAGGAGAAGAAGAGAAAGACCAAGTGTCAGACCAGGAAGAAACTGTTGCAGCTGATAACAGTATTTTTGAGGACCTTTCAGCAATTCAAAACATGCTAAGTAATTTGAAAGAGAAAGGAATAGACAATTCAGCGTCCACTGTAAGTGTTAATGTAGACAGGACAGGTGAAGAAGAAAACAGTGCCGAGGGATATCAAAATGATGAAATTCAGGAAGATTCTGATGAAATATCCGAAGCAGCAATGGAAGCAGCTGATGCTGAAGCTTTAGATAGTGAAACGGAGGCATTAGAAGGAGAAATGATGGAAGAGGCTATTGAGTCTATTGTTGGTGACAAAATGCAAAAATACTCAAAAATGTTCAAGTGCGGTTTTTGTGATGCAACATATACTACAAAGTATTCCTTAAACATTCACATTCGCCACCATACTGGAGAAAAACCATTTAAATGTACCGAGTGTGATGAGTCTTTCATACGAAGGAGCTACTTGAAATACCACATGCAAAACCACACTGGTGTCAAATTGTTTCAATGTACTATGTGCGAAATGTCCTACACTTCTGGCTCATCATTAAAGAATCACTCTAGAACACACACTGGAGAAAAACCTTATCAGTGTAGTCAATGTGATTCTGCATTTGCGAGAAAGGCATATCTGAATCACCACGAAGTAATTGCCCATCAATGTGCATTACCTTACAACTGCGACCAATGTAACAAAGTCTACAAAACAAAGTCATCTCTTCGCATGCATTCAAAGACACACATCAGTGCTGATGAAAACCACCCTAATAAATGCGGAATCTGTGAAAAAACATTTACAAGGCAACATGATTTGAAAAGGCATATTCTTTCTGTGCACGAGAAACGAAATCGCAAGTTCAAATGTGAACTTTGTGACATGGCTTACACAGCAAAGGGGTCTCTAGTTGTCCATATGCGATCCCATACTGGTGAAAAGCCATTTGAGTGTGACTTATGTGGTGAAAAATTTGCCAGAAATACATACATGAGAATCCACAGATTGGCTCATGATGGCAAAAAACCCATCAAGTGTGAGATTTGTGATGCAGGTTTCACTGTAATGTCTTCTTTAAACCAACACATGAGAAGGCACAGAGGGGAAAAACCTTTCTCTTGTGATATCTGTGATGCAAAATTTTATAGGCATAGATCAGCCATTGAGCACAGGAGAGTACACACTGGAGAAAAACCTTATGCATGTGAGATTTGCGATAAAAAGTTTACATGGAGATGTGATATGAGAAGGCATATAAAAACTCATTCTGAAAATAAAACATTCAGCTGTACTGAATGTGATGCTAGTTTTAAAACAGATGACGGTCTTAAAGCACATTTGCAAATCCACTCTGGAAATCAACCACAAGGTTTCGTAGAAGAGATTAGTTTGAAGACTCAAATTTCTAAACCTGGTTCCAACAAGAAGAAGTCCCCTTCCAAAAAGAAATTGAAAAAATTTAACTCAGAAGTTGTATATGCGTGTGAATTTTGTCATAAAACGTACAAAAGTCTGCATAATATGAAAGTTCATGTCAAATCTGTACACACGGACAAAGTTACGGAAAGTACAGAAATTGAACAAATGGAAACAGATGAACTCAAGGAGGGGGAGAAGAAGGAATATGCATCAGATAATATTGGCTCCAGTGAATCTAAAGAGGAGAGCGAGTTGGTGATTGTTTTAGCAGACGGTACACCACCAAAGTATGATGCTAAAAGTAATAAAGCAGAGAAGACTAAATTAGCTATTTTAACACGAGGCAACTTGAGATCGTCAAACAAGAAATAATGATGCACTGTTCTTAATCTTGTTTGTTTATGTTGATACTTTACCAATTAAAAAGAAACTTATGATAGATGGAGTAGGCCATAGGGGACATTCAAAAAGTACATTTGTCTATTGTTCTGTGACGTCATTTCTATTGTTTAGAATGGACAGGGGGAGCAGGGGTCAGAAATCAGCAAATTTGAGCAAACATACTTTTTGAATGCCCCCATTGCAGAAAAATTCTTTTTATTTTGACCTTCAGAAATTTTCCCCAGAGTTTGACAATGAAAGCTTTTGAAAACCATATTGAAGATTTAGACTAATTTACTATTATGGGTTTTTATTTATTCAAACAATATATTGTTAGTATATATACTTTTAGAAACTGTTTTTCTTCTAGGCTTTAAAAATAAGTAATAAGGCTAGGCTTTATTTGGGACAAAATTCAATAATGAGTTGACAGCAATGATTTAAACATACCAAAATTTACATGTAGTGATCTGTCACCATATGAACATTATAGGATGACTCCAATGTTTTCGCTCATGGATTTTGTAAAATCTATTTATTTAGTCTTTTATTGAAAAGGATAGCAAGTATCAATGAATTTGAAAACTAATTGTTTTGAACTACTATACTTTGAAAAAATTTAGTATATAGTAATTTTATATTATGCTAGATATTGTTAGTGTGTCTATGAATAGTTCTAATGCAAGCCATATTACAATGAATTGGTAATTGTTCTTGTCATTAAAGTTTGTGCCTTATTTATTGAGGCAAAACTATGTATGTTGTTTCAAATACAGCCAAGTTTTATACCTCTAAGGTGAGACCAATTTAATTTCTTGTTGTAGGGGCGAAATCTGCTACGAAAGTGGGTCGGTCGGAAATAAAAATAAAATAAAAATATGGATTTGGAAATGAATCTCTTCTCCGAGACAGTTGCAGTTTTCTCTAGTTGCAGGATGCCTCGTCTTTGTCTGTTGTAGAGACCCTATAAAGTATTTGAACAAAAACTCATCCAGTGAATTTGTGTTTGCAACTCAATTTTATCCAAATTTTTACGAAATGTAAGAATGTACAGCTTTGAAAAAAACTTCAAAACAAGCTTTCATGAAGAATAATTCTTTGCACGTTTATTTATTTTTTCAATTTTTAAAAATGTTTGGTCGGTCGGCACAGAACAACAAATTAAATTTGTCTCGTCCTAAAGAAGCTTAATTTTTTTGGATTCAATTTCAAAGAAATGGGTGTATCTACTGCCAACCTTTCAAGTTTGTATAGAAAAACCCCAATTATAAGATTACTCCAAAATTTAGATTCTCTGCCGAATGATGCATAAAATGTAGACCAAAAAATTATTCTTATTAGGTGGAAGCAGGGCTTTCAGTATTTTTAAACTAAGTAGGAAAATTAATCCTCGCAGTTGGCAATTATAGGACTATAACTGGGCCATGCTAACAAAAAGCACCAGGCAAATTTTGTCTCCACAACATGCTAACACCAGGCCTAAAACAAAACCCCTATGGAAGGTTAACTTTAAGCTTTCTTTCTAATCTTTCTTCTAGTCATCATGCAAAATACAACATCTTGATCCACTGATAAAAGTGACAATAGTTGTTAAATTTATCTTTTATTGCCTTTAGACTAAGACATTGAAATTGAAATGGATGCAAAGCTTCAAGCTCTTTTCCAAACAATGGCATCAGAATCACTAGAGAATTTGCTTGATAGCTCAACAGAGAGAGTGCTACATGAAAGCAATCAAACTATTATATCTAACCCCCTGAAAGATACAGAAAAAAGCATCAATGTCTCTCAAATAACAAATGTTTCTGGATTTGATATTCTTAGAGAGAATGAAAACGAACAACTGAGCGAGGAAACCGAAAACAATCACAAAGTAATTTTAAAAACAATCTACAAACCATCGCTCACTAAGCCCCTTCACTCTTCACTGATAGCTGGTTTAAACCGATTGAATGGGTTCTCTTGTCCACACTGTCCACGTGTGTTAGCGACAAAGTATTCCTTACAAATACATACACTTGTACATACAGGAGAAAAACCACATGGATGTACAGTGTGCCCCTCCAAATTTGCTACACCTGGTGATCTACGCAGACACATGGTGACACACACCGGTGAAAAACCTTTCAAATGTGATGTTTGTGGAGCAAAGTTTACGCAGAGTAGCTCATTGAAAGGGCACAGTCGATTACATCCAGGAGAAAAACCGCACAAGTGTCAACATTGCGATGAAAGTTTTGTGTCGGTTGGACTTTTGAAATCACACAGTAGAGTTCATAGCGCAAATCAGCTATTCAAGTGTACCCATTGTGATGAAATGTTTCAAAGTGTAGAACTAGTCATGGAGCACTGTAAAAGCTTTCATACTCTTTCAATTCGTAAGTTTATAGTTTGTGTTTATCCAAAAGTCTATTAGGAAGGACTCACCAATTTATTTCAATCAATTGATTTTTGATTAGTCCATGTTATCATTATTGCGAAGCTATTTTGTTGTGGTAGTCTAACAAGATCAATGCAATGTATTCTTCTCTAATTCTTCTAAATTTCTATACCCTTGGAATCGGAAATTTCCAAATTTCTCGCGTTAAAAAATTTGACTAATTTTACGGTACCGAAGATAAGTTTCCGATATGAATCGAGTGAAATGATAAAAAAGACGTCAAACAAATCAATTAATAAAAAGAAAACATTGCATTGACGGTCCAAATTTTCTGCGCTAACAGATCTGTAAAATTGACGTTTTGTCAGTTTTTTGGACACATGGGACCAATGGGACCATAATGACCAAATTTTTCCCAAATGGTTTTTGGGCATTTTTGACCAATTTTTGCCGGTTATGACGTCATCAAAACTTCAATCGTCGATAACTCGAGAAATATTAATGCTACAGAGACGTTTGACCCCTTTCTGGAACGGAAAACTAATGGTGCTTATCATGAGACGTATTACAGAATTATTTACCATAGCTAGTATAATCGAAAGTTTTGCTAGCAACCGGCGAAAGGCTTTGCAACCTTTTTACTAAATTTAATATAATTATATATTTTTGTTTGAATTTGAGACAAATTGGTGATAAACCTTACCTTGTATAATATTTTTAACATAATATAAAACAGAATGCAAACTAAATTTGATCCAAATTCTGTATTTTTTTTAGCTTCAGATAGAGAGGATCCATCTAATGATGCTGAGGATGGTATGTCGCCTGTAGTAGATGTGTCAACAATATTATATGGAAGAAAAGCAAAAAAGAAGAAAAGTCCTTGTAATGTATGTGGTAAAATTCTAAGCTCCGCTTACGCCTTGTCAATCCATCGAAGGATTCACACTGGTGAAAAACCATACGCTTGTAAAATTTGTGACTATAAGTCGGCATGTCAATCTGTATTGAAACGGCATGTTTTGAAGCATTCAACAGAGAAACCTTACAAATGCGATCAGTGCCCTAAATCTTTTGGACAGAAACGGCATTTGAAAGTGCACCAATTGACTCATGAAAACAGGAAAAATAAATGCATAAATTGCTCGAAAGTATTTTCTGATCTTTCAACCTTGCTGGCACATTGGCGTGAATTACATACAGACCCTGAGCGAAAACACTTGTGTACGAAATGTTTCATGGAATTTGAGAGTGAAGAGACACTTGAAGAACATCTGAAGAATAGACACGCTTGGATGCAGAACATAATAGGAAACTTTGAGTGTGAAAAATGTGGGACAAAATTCAATAGGAAAGGAAATTTGAAGCGACATCTGGACCGAAATTGTCAAGGGAAACCCTTCAATTGTGAAAAATGTGGGGAGTCGTTTCGTAAGAAAAACAAGTTAGAGGAACACATGTCTAAAGAGCATGGTGTGAAAACAAAATATGAATGTAAAAAGTGCAAGAAGACTTTTAGCCAAAATTATGTACTGAAGATGCATGATAAGAAAGTGCATGGGTCTTGTAAAGGTAAACTGCTTTTCTCATAAAAAATAAATAAAATCAGAATACAGAAAATCAAACAATTGCTAAGAATTATTTATCTATAATGAAATTGAAACTGGCACTGATGTTTGTTTTTGCACACTTTGATCGCTTTTTCAATTATTTTGATTTTAAAACCTGTACATAAAATTTTTTTATATATTTTTTAAGCCCAATAAACTTTACAGGTATAAACTTTGAATCTAAATTTATCGATGTTTAAACCTACTGTTTTTTGACAATTTCTTTGATAGAGAAATGCCATCTATGCCCTAAGGAGACATTTTCATCAAAGAAAGAATTTCTGGAACATAAACGGAATCATTTTTGCCCATTGACAAAGATCAGTATACCTGGTACAGTAGAATCTTCAAATGGTAAGCCTCCAAAACAAATCTTTTTAGCTTATAATATATTCAAGCAACCATTGCATGCCTCAAATAAAGGTTTTTTATGCATCCAATGACCACACTGTTATTTTAAAATTGTCTTAAAATTGCTTCTTTTTTTCAATAAAACTGGACCTTTAGTTAAAACTAGACCTTTAGTTGAAACTTCTACAAGACTTGCAATTTTTTCTTACAGAGAAGGATAAAGGACCCCATCCAACAAGTGTGGCTGGTTGTGTTAATGGGAAGCTTGAAAAACGTAAGAATCAAAGAAAAAGCAGGAGATTGAAGAAAACTGAAAAACGACAACAGTTTCCTTGTAGAATATGTGGCAAAAAATTTTATTCTAAGAACGATGTTGTTGAACATTTCCAAAGCCATCGAAAAAATTCAGGTATGTTAAATGGAGAAGAACTTACAAAGAAAGCTTAGAAAGTTTTTCAGATAAACTTTTGTGAATCCTGATTTTAAAGTTTATTTATGGTTAGAATAAGCATAAACCTTTAATTTTGGGATTGAGACAACTTTACACTGGATAAACTTTTGTGAATGGTCATTTTCAAAGAATTTGCGAAATTGATGAAAGTTTATCAGAATAAAATAATCCATTGTTTATCAATTTTTCTTACTTTTAGAGTTGCTTGGAACAGACGAAGAAGAGGATGATGAAGAATTAGGCAATGACGAACTAGAAGAGGAGGTGTTAGACAGCAGTGGGGATACTTCAGATAACAATGAAGAAACTTCACCAAATACTGAACTAGACAATAATATTACAGTTGGACCCTTCGATGAAAGTAATATCATCAACAGTGAAGAATTACTGGAAAGTGAAGAAATATCTAGGGTTGAAGGAACATAAAATTATTTGTCAGGAAGAAATGCACGCAATCTCATAAAATCAAAATTGCCAACCTTTTTGGAAATTTTAGTTTAAAGAAACTTTTTGTGAAGAAATTTAGATATGTGAATTAGTTTTTTACATTTGGAATCAACTGGAAAGTTTGAGGCCATCTTTTTTATTAAAATTAGCTAACGTAGAGGTCTTATAATCATCTGCTTCAATAAATAGCTCTCTTGATTTAAAGTTTTTAGTTAACTTCTCACATGGATATCTAAATATCGACTGAAATCAAAGATTACCCACTTGACATTGTTGATTTGGAACATTTTGTTATTGTCTTAAAGCTTTTTCTTCCACATGGTACGTACACACAAAAATCGGTAAAATAGGAACTCTTTGTACACAATAAACGTTATAAGTAGCTTTTACCTTAGGGTAAGCTTTTCTTTTTTTCTCCTCTCCTTTGTTGTTTACGTACTATCTGGATGCCCTCTTAGTGTAAAACCTTTTTAAGGTGTATATTAATGGTTCTTGTAAAGCAGACCTTCTTAATTGAATGTTAGAAAATACATTATGGAGAAGTGTGTTTTTTTCATCAAAACAATACACTCCTTCACTCTAAAGGTAGATTTGTACTTTATTGATTCGTAATTCTGATAATATTGATAGTTATTTTTTTAGGCAAACAATAAAAAATAAAGACAGTATGTCAGTCAATAACATGGAAGCTAAGCTTCAAGCCCTGTTTCAGACTATGGTGGCGGAATCAGTTGTTGAAACCACTACCATTGAAACGACGCAAGAAGAAGTTGTGGATAGCGGTCAAATCATCAGACTTGCTTCACAGGCTGACAAAGAGAATGCCAATGCCGCCTCTCATATTGTCACAGATCCTAGTGGAATTACTGAGATTGTCTATGCTCAAGATGAGGAGGTATATATTTTGGTTAAAATGTGAAGCCTCTAAGGTTTTTTTGAAGTCTACAACACTGGTGGTTTATGGATAATTTTGAATCTATTTTGAAGGGATCAAATTTGTCATTTGTCTTTATTCAGATAAACTTTTGCAAGATAAATTTTGGCCTTTTTCACGAAAGTTTGTTTCTCAAAAAAAAATTAAATGACCATTTGCAAAACGAATCGCGAAAGTTTACCCAGCAAAATTAAAGGTTTATGCTTTATACTTTCACCAAAAACAATCTTCAAAAATTAGGATTCGCGAGTATTTTACAGGGTTAACGAACCCATTGTAGAATCAGGTGATTTTTTTGGATAAATTTTAAACATAAAAATATTACATTACTGAGTGTACAATATTCAAATTTTTCCATCCAAAGAAGAATAGATATCTATCAAAACCTATTAGTTTGGCTTGAATATCATGAATTTATGTACACAAATTCTATCCTCATATAATGACGTCAACAACATTTTCAGCATGTCAAAAATAATATTTATTTTTCAGATCGAACAGGAGGTTGAGGTAGAAGAAGAGGAACTTGAGGAGATTGAAGAGGAGGAGGAAGGGGAAGAAACTGTTAAGTTGGTCTTTCAAACCACCTTGGAAAAACCACTCCAGTCTGGAATCTTGAAGGGCTTGAACAGGTTGAACGGATTTCCCTGCACATATTGCTCACGGGTTTTAGCCACTAAGTACTCACTTATGATACATACCCGCATACATACAGGTGAAAAGCCTCACCATTGTACTGTTTGCACTTCCAAGTTCATTCATCCAACCGATTTACGGAGGCATATGTTGAAACATACTGGGGAGAAACCGTTTAAATGTGACGTATGTGGGGCCCGGTTCACACAGACAACTTCATTGAAAGGTCACAGTAGACAACATCCTGGAGAGAAACCACACAAATGTGAAGTTTGTGATGAGAGTTTTGTGGCTGCTGTATTGTTGAAGACTCACGTTAGAAGTCATAATCAAGTCCAAACTTTCAAATGCACCCATTGCGATGAGACTTTCGGAAGCGTTGAACAGGTTATGGAGCATTGCCAAAACTATCATACAATTTCTGTTTGTAAGAGCCTCCTTATTTCATTGTTATTTTTATTTATAATTCCCTTTGAGGTTGACCTTTTTGTTTGCATCCAAAAAAAGAGATACGTGTACAAACAGTATTGATCTAAAGGAGGGAATTCGGATGGTAACATTCTAGCAACTGAGCCTCAATTTTGCTAAAACATCAAAATCCTTTGAGATCTAACCTTCGTTTTAAACTGTTTCTTAGATCCTTAAAAGTTAAAACAAAATTCCACCAGGTACATTTATTTTCCAACTTTGACAAATTTAGCCTTTGACCAAGTACAAGCCACAAACAAAACGGAACCCACTGCTCTCGTTGATGTGTCATCCATTATGTACGGACGAAAACGGAAGCGTGGTAAATATCCTTGTGAGGTATGTGACAGTGTCCTCAGCACAGCTTACTCTCTACAGATCCATAAGCGTACGCACACCGGCGAGAAACCGTACGCTTGTCACATGTGTGACTACAGATCCACCTGTCTATCCATGCTCAAACGACACGTGTTGACGCACAGCAGTGAAAAGCCGTTCCAGTGTGACCAATGCACCAAGAGTTTCCGTCAAATGCCGCACTTACGGAAGCATCAACAGATTCACGAGAACAAGCAGCGGAAGTGTAAGAAGTGCGATGAAGCCTTTCCAAAACTCGCCGATTTGGTACAACATTGGAATAACACACACGTGGATCCGGAACTTCCTTACCTGTGTGTAGACTGTTTCCAAGAGTTCGATGACGAGGACACGCTTCAAGAGCACAAGAGTGATAAGCATGCGTGGAAGCAAGGTGAGTTTGCCTGCGATAAATGTGGAACCGTGTTCAACCGCAAAGGCAACTTGAAGAAACACTTGGAGCGTGTAGACTGTGCCGAGAGACCTTTCGGCTGTGAGATGTGTGACCAGGCTTTTCGGAAGAAGAAGGGTCTTGAAGAGCACATGTTGAAAGAGCACGGAGTCGAGAAAGAGTACGAATGTCCAAAGTGTAAAAAAGTCTTCAAGATGGAGAAGCTATTGAAAATGCACGAGAAAAGAACGCATGGCTTTGTAAAATGTGAGTTTTGCTTATCTATGGCCGTATTTTATTTATGTCTACTGTGCTTTACACCTTTATATTTCCTTAGCTAGAAAAGATGCATCTCCATATAACATTTGAAATAATTGTTCCATCTTAATTTCTTTGTTCTCTTTACGAGACCGTAACTTGATTCGTTGAATTTTTTAAAACTTCTCAAATCTCTTTAATTTAGACTCAAAAAAAAAATAGTACCAAACCTGTTTTCATTCCTTTTTGTGTCGTAGAAAAATCTTTTGATGCAAAGCTCGAATTATGACCCTTTTGTAATCTCTTTTTTTTTCAGCCAAATGTAACTTATGTCCCAACAGAATCTTCGAATCAAGACAAGTGTTGATGGAACATCAGAAGAGGAGACACGTCGCTAAGCTCATCCAAATTGATGTTGCGAGCGCAAACAAGACCTCTCCACCTGCAGATGGTATTGACTTTTTTTTTTGTTTAGGTACTAAAATGAAGATTAATTTTTCTGGAATGTTGGTCGGGCTCGCGAAACGCACTTACGGGAACTAAATTTGAATACCATGAACGCAAAACATTTTCCGACTCGTGTAAAAATACCTAAATACTAACTTTTATCTATGTTTCCATAGAGTCAGATGATGGTCCACATCCGATCAAAGTAACAAGCCGTCGTCGCGGTCGTTTACTGAAGCACAAGGGAAAATTGAGCAGGGCGCGCAGGTCACCAACTGACCAAGAGAAGAAAGAACTTGAGCAAAAGAAGTTCCCTTGCAGGATATGCGAGAAAGAATTCAACACCAGGGACGATGTTCTTAAACATTTTCAAAGTCATAGAAAGAATCCAGGTAAAGATTAATTCAATTTTTAGGTCGCAATTTTCGTCAGCTTTTATTCTTTCGTAAAATTTAGATAGTGCAAACATCCTCATATTAAACCGCCTAGAGAACAAGAGGTCGTTAGTTCAAGCTCCGGTCTGGTTTTGAATAAAACTTATCATTTTGTCAACTTTTTTTAACTTGCGCCGGTTGTAACTTGTCACAAAACTCTACATTCCATCAATCTAGGTTGTTTCGCTAGTGATGAAGAGGAAGACTTAAATCTTTCAAGTGACGACGGCGAGCGAACTGGTTACGAGGAAGAAGAAGAAAAGGACAGCGACGATATGGAGAATACTTTTAAGTTGCAAGACCTGGCAACGCTCGCCACAGCAGAACAAACGCCGGATATAGGAAACTACGTTCTCGTCGAACTAGTCGGTCAGGATGACGGCGACTCTTCGACGACGGGAATCGTAGAAGCCGACGATTCAATGAATGCCGTCGTCAAACGTTTGTTGAGCGAGGATCCAAGTGTTCAGAAACATATCGATGATTTGATTAAGAACAGTACGACGCAGAACGCTTCAGTTGTGGCAGAGTTAATTCTAGGGGACAATAATGCGACAAGCGTGAAAGTTGAGAACATGGAAAGTTAATGTTGTACCTTTTTATTTTTCTTAGGTTTATTTTTTATTATATCTTTACCCTGTTCTTTTTGGTGCTGCACTAAGCTCTTGAGGAAGGTTTTAGCCAACACTGTTCCCAGGGCTTTTTTTCGCTTTTTTACCAATCTAATATTTTATCGCCGTTAAATATCAGATTGGTAAGAAAGCGAAAAAAGACCCTGGAAACGAGGTTGGGAATTTAGCGTTTGCACATTATAATGTGAGTTCTGGTATTAAAACCGTGAAAGTTTCATGAACATATTTTTAAATCTTTGACAACATTTTTCAAGTGTGACACAAGTGAAAACTGTATTTGCTCGAGAACAGACCCCAACAGACACGCTTTGTGAACGACGTCTTCGCTGTATGGCGTACGTTCCTGCCGTATTATAGCGAAAACGGATTTGCACGCAGGTGACTTAGGTGAATTTTATTGGCGAAGATTTGTAGTGTGATATTTTAAATTCATATATATTATATAGAATGTACGTATACTGCTGTAGTCATATTATGTGTGGAATATTTTGAAAGAAAATTTATTCCGATATTTGGTCAGTTCATTGGAATGGAATTATTAAATTCTTGCTTCAGAACATTCTTTCTAAAAGACGCTATGCGCGTAAGTTTATCCCTGCGGGCTTATTCAAAGTGAAAATCTTCTAATAAACGACCGGGGCAATTATTTAATTTTCATGAGTCTATATTTAAAAATATGTATATTTTAATTAAAATCTCTGCTACAACCTCAAATTTTAATCAGTCTGTTCAAACTTCTTCTCTTTTTTTGGAAAATTGAAAAAGACTCTGGAATTGTTTGTTCTAGAATAAATGTGAAAACACAAAAGAAGTGTTGTTTTTTTGTTCTTGCTCTTTTCACAATTGTTTTAATTTTACGGGTTCGACTGTAGCCAGGCAAGCCCTCCTCTCGCTTATGCTTCTTCTCTTCGAGTGCAAAGCGCGAGCGTCGGGTAGTGCCCGGTTG
>JAYRBV010090666.1:0-15396 GCA_036023255.1 Mitrocomella polydiademata
AAACAAGACAAAAAAAGTTTTGGAAGATTTTAACGCTTTCTTTTCATTTCAGCCTTGAATAAGCAAGTTTTTTTTCTCAAAACAAAACAAAAAAAGTTTTTGGGAAGATTTTAACGCTTTCTTTTCATTTCAGCCTCGAATAAGCAAGTTTTTTTCTCAAAACAAGACAAGCAAACTAGAACAATAACCTGACAATGATCCCTTAACAGTAAAACTGTTAGAAATAAAGCCACATAAATCGTTGGGGTAAGAAATTTTACCAGCCAGACATACCTCAAAAGCCTTAAATAATAAGCTTTCTTTATTTTGATAATATTTGAAATATGATGGTAGGTGAATGAACCACAACGTATAACAGTGACCAAGTAAACATCTAGAAAAGAAAAAAAACTTAAAAGTGCTGCGAAAACAATTTAGAACGATCAACCGGAAGACTCGTTGACAGTAGCCAAATCCGTAGAAAGTCTACAGACCTGTTGAGACTCGAACCCACGACCGGTAGCTTAGTGTTAGAGCAATAACCCGCGAAAGGCTTGGTCGTGGGTTCGAGTCCCACCAGCCCACCAGGTCCGTAGATTTTCCACGGATTTGGCCACTTACTATCAACGAATCTCGCCAGCTGATCATTTCATTCCACAGTATAAAAGGGTAATATTCATTTCAAGGTTCAATTCTTTACCTATCTATTAAAAGTGATCGAAAGAGAGTCACCAGCTAAATGCCATTGCCTAAATATCGCAAGTTAACGAAAGTTTCTCCCACAAATATAGGGTAACTTTGTAAAGGTTCTGGAATAGCAGATTTTCAGCGCAATATGGGATGTGATTTTGGCAAATTTCTGTAGGTACTAGTAATACACTTACCGTGCCCAAAGAGTAGGACTGTTGGCTTGTTTCTTTGCACTCTGTGAAAGGAAAAGTTGAAAAATTGATTTATTTTGAATAAAATCTCTAACATTTAACTTGTGAGGGTGCTTCACGTACAAATGGTCGAGAAAATTTCTAGTTTTAAATTGTTTACAAGATGATGAAACAACTGCTGGTCTCAGGACCTTGTATAATTAATAAAAACACCCTAATTTAGATAGGATTCGGACTCGTTTAGTATGGCAAGCAAGGTTGGGAGAGCAGTTGCCTAGCAATCGAGATGTCGTGGGTTCAAGTCCCACTCGATCCGTTACCTTTGCGGTAATTTGTAAAGCAAATTGTGCGTGTGTGTGTTGATTAAATATAGATAGGATTCTATATCTAAGTTCGAGTTTCATACCATGGAGCCTTGTAAGCGTTCATGAACTGTTCGTCCCACTATCGGCGATCGGGGTGGAGTACTAGTCAAGTTTGGTAACAATAACCTCGCCGCGGGTTTCAGGTGAGCTGGTCTAAGCATCGCAAAGAGATCTTCTCGAAGCTGTGGAAAACCGTTATATCTGAATAAAGAATAAAAAGAAAAGAAGGGAGAAAAATAAATACGACTTCTTGAAAGGCAGCCTGTTAAAAAAGAACGGTAGAAGAAACAGTACAGAGGGAACTTCCTTCAAAAAGTATTCCTGGACGTACGAGTTGATTGCAACAGCAACCACAATTTGCCAACTTAGCAATCGTAATTTTCTAGCAAAGCCCATACGAACCTTATCATACACTTATCATTTCCTTGCGGTTAAAGGAAGAAAGCGTATGGGATTCGCATGTTATTCGTATGTAGTCATATTAGTCCAGGCAATATGGGACCTACCTACCCCAGGCTAAAAATCTAGCATAAAAAATTGTGTACCCCCCCCCCCCCTCAGAATTAAGGTCATAAAAATTGAAAGCCACTTATTCAGCCTAAAAACTATCTTGAAAGTGAAAATATAGTTATATAGGAACCAAAAAATACCATTGGCAATTTTTCTAATGCAAGGTGGTACCTAGCTCCCATATTGCCTGGACTATATCTCTATCTATACATACGAATTTTTGAAACTGTCCTAAGCAGAAAGGGTAAAGATAGAAATGAAAGTAAATACAAATAGGTTTGTAAAAGAATATATCATACGTGTACACTTCACCAGGTGGCAGTCCAGTCAAGTCTGGTGGAGTCACTACCACAGTAGTTGCACTAAAAACAAAACAAAACGACGGGCTACCTTATTTGTATTTTTGCGCACAAAGAGTCGAATAATGCGCGAAATCAGTATCAAAATTACGCTCAAAATGGCAACATTTTTTATCCAATTTTTTGTGATACCAAGCGTAAAAGCTGCCTCGGGAAAAATATAATACCATTGACAGGTCAAAAGTTTTATGCAAAAGTTTGTTACATGCGCGAAAATTTATACCATTAAGGTATACAGTGAGCCTTTAAGCTATGTTAAAAAGGAGATGTTGCTAGTGCCTTGAACTAAACTTACTTTGCAGAATTGGAGTCACTCCGTAAAAGTTGAGATGTAATTTCACACTGAAAAGACAAGTTGTAGGTAATAGTAAAATTGACATCTAGTTGACACAAAAACGTTCAACGTTACCTCGTGGTTTATTATCTGCTTGATCGTGAAATTCTTTAAATATTCGCATTTTAGTCAATCCAGCTAATTATCTTACTCAAAAAGCATATAATAAGCCTATACTAACTGTTTAGGAGGGAAATGCTTACGGAATATTAACTGGTTAGGGAGGTTTGTACAAAGAAATATTGCCTGCAGCCGAAGTACAGGAACGAGCTTGCGAGGTCCTGTACGCAGGCTAAGGGCAATATTTCAAGTACAATACCGACCAGTAAACAGTTAATATTCCTTTTATTAACTGGAAACCTGAAATGTTCTTTTTTCGAATGTTTTGATTTGACGTTACTAACAACGAATGTTGATAAATGATAAATATAATGTTTGATTGCGTTCTGAATATTCTTCTAGCTATCTCTTTAGCATTGTTGTACTTTTTTTACATCTTAAGGAGGTTGAGGTTGCCATCTTGCGTTGCTAACCTTTGCCCGGTTAATATGGGAAAATATTGGCCCGTCGGCAAGGACTTTAGACCAATCAAAACGCACACAAAGAGTCATATTAACCGGCCTACGGAACAACCAGTTAATAATGGAAAATACAGACTGCTATGACGTCAATTCGAACGCAAAGAAACCAATCAATTGCTTTTAATTTGTTTGTATCGCTTTCAGCCCTTCTCGTCGGGTAATAAGTACAAGTAATCTTATGTTTTTGAGGGTGATTTCAAATCTTTTGTTAAATTACCGAGGCGTGGTTTTCCCAAATATCACCCGAAAAAGTGTGGGATTACTAGTTAATCACATGGTTGTTTGAAATTCATTCATAATTCGAAAATTATATGTTCTCCAGTTGATTTCAAGCTCCGGTTGATTTCAAGTTCAGGTTGACTCAACTCTTTTGTTGATTTCACGTGAAAATCTTTATTCCACTATAGGAACCCCAGGCGAGATTTCAAACAACCATGTGATTAATAAACAAATTACAAGTTGGTTTAAACAATGAAGCTAGAATAATGAAAATAAAATCATTTATGAGCTGTTTCCTTACTCTGTCGGTACATTCGTCGAAAAATGCCATGCTGTCATCATTACCAGATGAGAGAGAGCGTGCTTCGATGAAATGACTGAATGATTGAGTTTTCATCAATAACTGGAAAAACCTCTCTGTTCCTCGAGGCCTGCTTCGAACGAATCCTAATCACATGAGAGAAATAAAGTCTTTAAATAACCATGCCCAGATTTATGACAATTAATGAAAATCTAAGATCTTAGCCTACTGTTTTAGAAAGGGAATAAACTTGCCAATGATGCCTTTCAGATATTTCAGGGCACGTTGATAAACTTTTTTCGATTGACGTTGGGTTTTTAATATTTAATAATACAAATAAAATGAAAATGTATTTTAATTATCTTACCTTCAAGATCGAACAACGTTTTCACATCTCTAGATCCAATATCTGGTCTTGATGTTATAGGTAACAAATATTGTCTATGATACAACAAAACAAGAATAGTAAAAAAATCTTAAAAACCAATGTCACAAAAAGGTTTCTCCGAAGAATTACAAACTACTTCTTGAGAAACAGGAAAAGGATAAAGAAATCAGTTAGTCCACTTACTTGTAACCTTTGAGAATTTGGGCATGAAAACGAAGGAATGCTTCCTGGATCTGTGTTTCCAAAAATATCTGAAAATGAATAAGAACAGAACTCAAATGTGATCCGCAAATCAAAAGTTGAAGGTTAGGATTTACCCTCGCCAAACTTTAAAAATAATATTAATCGAATTCCAATTGGTCAGCTTTTAAAAAAAAATCTACCAACCTTTTTCTTTTTCTCACCAGTCAAATCATCTAAAGGCGCCATCTCTACAGCTGAATTGGTTTGCTCATTAGAAACTAAAAACACAACAAAACGATAAGTTAGATAAGGATACCCCATACGAGTCTATAAATCAGTTGGTCGTTTGAGTTTTAATTCTGTCAAAAGGTGGTTCAAATTTGTTAAAACAAATTATAGTAAATAAACAACTTATTATTGAATTCATTGAGGAACCAATGTTTTGCTGTGCAGTTGTAATTATCATCACTAACTAACCTTTACACAATTCAATAAATAGATCATCCAGGCGGTCTTTCAATATCTTGCCAGGTTTCTAAAGAAGTATAAATAACTTTATTCATTAGTACACCAAATTGTAAAATTTAGGTTAATTATAATTCATCTTTTAGTTGTTTTTAATTTCTCTTAAACATCTTGCGTAGAACATTATATATAATATATCCAAAACAGTTCTTTTTACCTTGTAACTGTTTATCACCCTAAAAAAAGCTAAGCACACTTGAACTGCATTTTAAGATTTTTGAATAGTTACCTTGGGGAGAACTCTCCATGTGACTGGTTTTTCATTCTTCTCCACGGCCCTGGATAGAGAAAAACAACAATGCAATATTGTATCCAATGAAACATGCTTGAACGGTCGGCAATTGAAAACAAAACGATAAGGGATCTATTACCTAATCATCAGTGGAAGTTAAATTCAGCTTAGAAATTAGCAACGTTATATTAAGGTATTTAAAAACGAAATAATTTATATTGTGTACTTACTGTGTAATCATATTGGTATCTAAGTCAACACAGGTCACATCGGACGGAGGACTACTTTGATCAAAATACCTTGAATCAAATCCTAAAAGGTGTAGAAAAAGTAAATGATTGTTTACTCAATGCCCTGTAACCTTACTTTATTTTAATCTTCATTGAAAATACTAAAGTGTTACGTGTTATGATAAATTACAAAATATGAATTACAAATGTTTTGAATTGCTGCTGGTCAAATAATTGAAGCTGTTGCTTTAAAGAGGAAGTGTTCTTACCATAGATAAAGGGAAATGGTGCAAAAAGGACATCAGCAAGTTTTAACGGACACAAAGGAATGTATGGGCATTTCCATTGGAAAGGAAATATAAGCTGGAATGGAAAGATGTCAAAGTTTACATTATTAACATTGCTAAGAAAGGAAGATTCGATTTCAAAAAAAAACTAAAACAACTGAGATTCTAGTCAAATTTATTTGAAATCAGAGAAAAGAAGATTTTTTTAAATTAAATCAAATTAAACTGAGTAAACATTTTTTAAACAAGTCAATTATTCTTACAGATGTCAAAGCTTCAGCTACACTTGTCAATAATGCCGGTCGCAGAGAGTGAATCAATATTTTCTGTTCGGTCAATATGCAATACAACAGCACCATAGAATTGTCTGAGCCAAGACAACGTAACAGTGATGTGAATGATGCCCCACTGAATTAGACAAAAAATGAAATAAAATAAAATTCAATGTTCTAAAAAGGCCACAAATTCTGATGCCATTTATTTGCATTTACCTGCACAAAACCAATTTATTTGTTTTTTATCCTCTCTGAATTCGTCATTGTTAATGTTAAAAAGGATAAAACTTCCATTCAGCATACATGTTATGTAAACAAAACACAAACAAGCAAGGAGGAGCGTTTTTAATGGCTTAGCCCCCTGGGGACTGGAAATGACATATAGTCCCAGAGACACTAAAAACAAATAATTGACAGCACATTTTCGTTTTTCTTGGGAAATAAATTCAGTCTGCATTTTCGTTTTTGTAGCAAATAAATGGCATCGCGCATCCCGATTTTACGCATAACAGAAGATCAAATTCCTGTGTCCTAATAAGTATAAAACCTAGTTATTCCGCACAGGTACAGTAGCAAATCCAAACATTTCTGCTATGAAAGGTTTGATAAACATGTGAAATCGCTCTAAAATGGCTATCTACCTTGTGGGTATAGGACCTTGAGAAGGTTCTGTCAATTCGAATCCTTCATGAGTTATCTAAAGATCAACAAATTACATGATATAAAACAAAGGACAGGAAATAATTATGCAGGATTACCCAAATCTTTATAATTTTGCATGAAAAAGAAAATACAGCAGTAGTAAAATTCCAATTTATAAATAGGAGAGGTTTAATGTCATCTAAAAGGTGTTATTTATCTTACTTATCAATTTGATTCTGTTTTGAATGAGGTTTAAGTATAGGAAACCTTGAGAATAGACCCATGTGATCTTTATATATTATTACTTAAAACATATAGATATGGAGCTACGGCTGAATGGTTAAGAAGCTAGGCTCACAACCTGCTGGGCTGGAGTTTGAGTCTGCATCGGCCACAGTTTTGAGGATAAACTCTCGCATTGATAATTTCCATAGGTTTCATTGTAGGTGTTTTGCAAGGCAGGCAGGACCATCATCGAAAACAGTTTACTTAGTACAACCTAATACTACTAGGCTATCTTAGGTAAAACATTTGTCAATAATAATAAAGATAGATAGATAGGTTCCAATGTTGTAGGGAGCTCCTGTGGAACTGAAAAAGCTGTTTTAGCTTTTTTTTAAGAAATTGAAAAATACTGACCTGTACATAAACAATAGGCTTCTGTGGAGTAGGAAAGGGAACACTGTGCATAAAGTGAGATATATACCTAAAACAAAAATAGAGAGGATCGCCCTTTATAACTGAAGTTTTGAAATTCTAAAGGTTTTTATGATACACTTAAAACAATTTTGTTACCTACCTTTCAATAGGAATACTCTGTACTCCTGAAACTGTTAATCGATATAATGCCAAGAGAAATCTTCTAAAAGCATCAAAAAATGGGTAGCGAGAGAGTAGACAAATACATTTGTTTGTTTGAGCAACTAAATGCTTGTCCTTGTGTGTCTATAATAAAATAACAAAGTTTGTTTTTTACTTTTAACATGGGTGATAGAAATGGGTGCAAATAATCCAAAATGTACAATAACAATAATGTACTGTATAATAAATTCAATGTTTATATTTATTATCTGTAGCAGACTATTCAGAATTACAAGTTATGAAGTTATACATAACTACATAAATGTCCCCCAAATCGGTTTACAGAGATGTTTGAATCAACCCTGAATAAGATATAATTACTGCAGTATAGTGAGTGAAAAATCGAGGAACTCTACCTGCTGTTGTGTTTCAATCAGACCATGAACTTCATCTGTAAAATTCTCGGTTGGAAATTCTTCAAAGAAAGTCACACCAGCCCCATAAATCTACAAAGAATAATATGAATCAGAATTTTACATGTTCATCAAAGTTAATCTTTGAGTTCTAAATTATATTATCTATATGTTTACCTTATCTCCTGTGGCTGATGTCAAAGCAAATGTTGAAAAAATTGGCAATGGGGCTTGGGCTTTTTCAGGCCAACATTCAATTACAGCACCAAGTGGTAAACAAAACAGGGAAACTGAATCTGGTAGGGGATAGTTCTCATTATCTTCATAAGGGTAACGACTGATCATTTCTAAATTGAAACCAGACAAAATATTTCTGTATCGTGACTTGGATTTAATGCTCATGTTACATTTGGCTATGTTTCAAGAGACATTTCTCTCCATGTGAAAGAAATGTGAAATCAATTATTATTAAAAAAGGTATAAATGAGGGATAAATGAATTTTATTGAAATTTCTTTGGAAAATTTCATGTACTTTAACCCTTAACGCCTAGTGGTCACATATGTCATTTTGGTATATGAAACATAGGGTCTATAACCCTCTAATATACCCAGGCGTTATAGGGTTAAAAAAGTACTTTAATTTTGCGGGGATTTAATTTGCAGATTCAGCAAGATTTAATCTTTCAAAAAATATAATAAGAAGCAACAGTACCCGCAAAATTTTGTCCCCGCAAAAAAACAGCAGTTGAATCTGCAAAGTTAAGAGTCATTTTCATCCTCAATCTTAAATTTCCCCCAAAAAGTGTTAACAGACTGATCCATGTCCCCGCAATAATTTACATTTGCTAAATCTGCTATCTTTAAAATCATCTGCTAAATTTAATCCCCTTACAGTACTCTTTTTCACCATGGAATGTATAAAAAAAATCAAGAAATAATATGTACCTGCTGCATAAGACAAGGAATTACTTCTTGCAAGAGATTTTCGATAACAAAGATACACATCAGAGCCCATCAAGCCTTGATTTAATCCCTTTTCAATCAAACAAAAAGCATGTGGGGGTTTCTCTCCCTGAAATAATATAATTATTTTTATTAATACAGAAAATACACTCTTTCTTAAAAAATTCATTACATACTGTATTTCCTCTACATAGCGCAATTTTATATATAATTTGAGTGCCTTCGTCTAATAAGGATCCGGGTGGAAATTAAAAGAGAAACTTCCACCAGGACAATTATTGAAGAGTAAAAATACAAGTTTTTCTGCATAGTAAAAGTAAAAAACTTTCTATACTCAAGAAAAAATCAGACCTGATAGCTTACCTTACTTGCAATTACCACGCAAATGTCAATTACTGCCAGAGAAGAATGTGAAAATTGTGGAGAGGCACGACGGTACGTTATAAATATCCGCATGTTGTTGGCATTGTTTACATTCGCTACTTGTCTTGTTGGTGTTTTATGAACGATATCACAACCATGCATAAGGCGCTGTTTCCCTTCATACAACACCCTTAAATATAATAAAGATAAGAACAGTTCACACTAAAATCATCAAAACAGTAATCTATGTCATTATTTTGCATCGTTTTGGTAGCTAATTTATACTTTTGATGCTTTTCAAACATAATTTTCCAATCGATTCAGGATGAGAGAAAATGTTTCACTGCTATCATTAGCTTTTAAAACTGAACATATTGTAATGTTATCTTACCCAATATCAGTCAACGGTGGTTTATCACGTCCTCTGCGAAAACATAAATAACAAGAAGGACTTCTTAATGAACCATGGTTCAAATTTGCCTGAAGACCAGTTGGAGTAAATTCAATAAACTCGTAACCCTCTGGTGGTTCTTCACCAAGGCTTTTGAATATTACAGCTAGATCGGTGATAGGTTCCAATGTCTCACCATCAGTCTCTGGTTTCTTTAAATCATTTAGCCCAACAGTGACAAAATAATCAGCAACTCTTGGTTGATCGTCTATCATTTTGTTTCTATGTGATTGTATACAGCTGGTGACGTTGTTTCAATAATCTACAGAAAGATTCATCTACAGAAAGGGTAGTAATAAATGTATTATATAATTATTTGTCACCATGTAACATTCCTTTTACATGAAATGGACAATACACTAGGCTCACTTGAAAAACCGGCTTCCTGAGAGTAACTGAATTTATAAAATTCTCCTGAGCTAGAGAAAAAGACTAGCTATAGACCTTTATATAATTGCACTGCAATATTTGATTTTGACAAAAAAGGTTATCAAACAAATAAATGTATGTACATAATCTACTTGTGGCTACTCAATGTTTTCTCTCTCCTGCATCTCTGTTTTAAAAATTGTTTTTTATATATAAAAGTTCATCCCTCTGAATTAACGATGGCAAATGCCGTTGTAACTTTTGATTTTGCCGCAGTGGATACTTTTAACGAGTTTTTCCTAATTCAGAGGGCTGAGTTTCTTAGAGAGAAAAAAGGCTATCTAGCAAAAACTCATTGTTGCTGTCATTTGTTTTTATTGAGAGGTTGCTGCAATCTTGGTATTTAGCTGAAAAAGGGACAGACAAATGTACAGGAACATTAATCTACTTGTGACAGCACAACATCTTCACATTCATGTCAAAGATGTTACAGAAAAACAGTACAGAGGTGGAGTGTGTGGCTTGTTATTTATGATTGTAAAGATGGGCTGTTGTGTAGGTAACAATGTGGCTTGTCCCTTTTCATTGCTAAAATCCAAGATAGCAACAAGTTTTACTGCATCTTATATTGTAACAAACATGCATTACCGTGAAGTTTAAAGAAATTCTATATGACAGAAGTTGAATGAATGGAAAATAACTGTTTTCTCATCTAACAAACTCTCATAAAACACGTTTTTAACTCCACTTCGCGATTTTTTAAAACGTTGGAGAGTGACACCCATGGCTGATACAGTCAGTACGGCACTTTCCCCCAATCTGGGGACTCACCCACCAATCAAGGGGTAGCCCCTCGATCAAGGGGTCTGTACCGCTGTTGAACCCCTCGATCAGGCGAACTTCTATTAACAAGATTGCGCAAGCAAACAAAATTATCCGCTTATTCATTTTTTCGGTTTTAAACACTGAATTTGTTCAATGGGATATAAATTAAGGGGCCTTTTTGAGTATTTGAATGCCCATTTGCAAACCCCCAAAAAAACCTTAAAATACCTTTCGGAAAAAGCCTGATGTCTGAAAATGTCGCTCGTTATCGGAAAAAGATGTCCTATATCGGGGAAATACCATTGATTGAGAAGCTCGATCGAAAGAGGTCTAGATGTCTGAATCGAGGATTCAAGTGGTAAGAACGATCGTGGGGGGAGGGGGGTGAGACCCCAGATCGGGGGAAAGTGCCGTGCTGACAGTAAGGTGTATTATTCTTATATTCTTAAATTATTTTTTATTTATAAATGGCATAGTTTCGAAAATAAAATATTGTTTCAAATCCTCATGCTTGACTTCCATGTAAAGCTTATTCTTCCTAATGCATAGAATTAAAAATTGTATACAGATGACAAAGCCGGGTCTAGTCTAGTTGCCGTTGCTAGTTGCTTTAAAAATAGAAATTTAAAGATGTGGTTGCCGGGTCTGCCATCTGCATCTGTATCAGTATGTATATACACTTTATGTAATTATGTTTGAGCAGAAATCAGCCTTTTGCGGCTGTTATATACCCACACCTAGCTTTTTATCATGCTTAACTTGCTATTATTCAATAAATGACTTGAAAAAATCACCTACAACAGTACTGTATATAGGTATACGTCATATGATGGAGAGAAACATACAGAAGAACAACTTAGGTAAAATAAACACCTACGCATATATTCAAATACTCAGGTCAAAAGCAAATTTCCACAAAATGTGGTCTCATGTTGTTGTGGATGAATGCATTGTGATTGTTTGTGATTTGACCTTCCTGTCTTTCTCTTCTTTCCTCCTTCTTTGCGATTGTAAAATCCTGACCAATCGAGGAAGAAATTTTGTCTCGCTTAATCTTTAACTGTGAAATCCGCCCTTTGTTAAAAAAAGGGCGTAAGATCAATGTTAATGTACCGCCAACATGGGGGGGGAGCAGATGCAAGCTTGGAGCTGCGTTGTTCGCTCGGTGGGGGAAATATGCCTATGCTGTTGGGCCGAACGCAACGAACATAGGAGGATAGGAGGCTAGGTAGGTGGGATGTAGCCTATGCTCGTTCGGCCCGCCCCAAAAGCTTGCCAACAGCTAAAGCAAGCTTTTTGGGCCGAACAAGCATAGGGGTGGGATGGTGTTATACATGTACCATCTGCATTTAAAATTAATAGATTACACCAAATTTTTCGGGGACGAAGGGATGTCCAAAATAGGTCTAAAGGACGAGGACGTCCTGGGGACAACGTGTGCCCGCCACTGGGAAGTTTCAATTCATGTTCACTTGTCAAAACCTCATAAAATAGACTGGAAGCATTTGATGAAATTTGCCTCGATTTTACAAACACATTTAAGAGAATTTTCTATGAAAGAATGACTCATCATGAGTTGAAACGCGAACTATATGTCATAGCCAGTAAAAAGACAAAACTATGGTTGTCTTTGTTCTATAAATAAGCCACACATTGAGAAAAATTATTAAAATTTCATCGCAAGTAAAATGGACAAAAATGACTAGCCCAACCTAATAGCCTAGATAAACGGGTTAGCTGTTCATCAGTAAGATAAGAGCAGGGTAAGAGTGAGGAATCACAAATAAAGATGTGGTGATTTAGCTTTGGACCAGTAAACAAACAAAGGGATAAATGTAGTACTGTTAGTATTTGATATATTTACTTTTCCCAGATCTTTAGTATAAAGTTATACATGATATAAAATACTGTAAAAAAACGACCTTCAAATTTCTTGTTGTTTAAAAACGATCCTAGCTTCAATTTGCTTTACGAGTCAGCCTTAGGGCTTAGAATGAATTCAAACAATCAAAACCAGAATTTGCTGGTACGAGCGTTTATACGAGTGCAAAAGAAAAATTCTACATTTCAAAAACTATACAAATGGACAAGCGGATAAAACCTGCGTGAGTTCAAACATTCAAAACTTGGTACTAGCTTATAAAGTGCTAGCTAGGAAAAATCTGACTCTCTGCTTCTTTCACGACACAAAATATAAAATAAAACTGGTCGCTAAATTGTTTATATCTATATTCTAGTGCGGAACGGTCTGAAAAGTTGTGTAACAGATAGAAAAACAAGCAGGTTTCATAGTTAATAAAATTGAAAGAAGAAATTCTGCATTTCAAAAACTATATACAACCAATAATGGACAACTAAAAATGGATAAAACCTTAAACATAAAATTCTAAACTAAATTTGGATAAAATGTTAGCAAACAAATATAATTAGATCTAAAAATCATAATAAAAAAAGACATTAAATAATTCAAAATGTTTTAAAATAGATATATTAATAAAATGAATAAACAAATAAATAAATATTATTGATTTGAATAACAGACTTAATAATAAAACATCGCAGAACTAACGCTTTCAAAATCGGTCTTGAACCACCTTTACTTACAATTCATCTTTCCTTCCTGCCTTCCCTGAAATGAAAGAACGCAAAAACATTGCGGATAATATTTTGATATTTTTATTGTCATGTCATGAGAAATAATTAAAGAATTGTTGGTCATTGTTGGTCACACCATAACAAAAAAGATGACTTAGTTGGAAAAAAGTTCAAGTAAGATATTTAAAAACTTACGGATCATAAACTCGACTGGATAGTGGTCGCTAATTCTTTTAGCCTAAAAAAGAAATAAAAATATAGGTTATAATCATCATTTTAAAAGGGCAGAAACTTTTGTATTTTCTACCCTGGCCTTCATATAAGAATGTTTATGGATTCGTGAAATTATATTAAAAAACAGTTGAGAGTAAAATCTACGATATTGTTTTATGTCTCATGAAAATAACTTTGATAAGGGGAATGAGAGGGGGCATTTATAATCTCGTATGAGACTTTAGTTATACTGATTTTAAATATACATTAAATATTTCAAAATCTAATTAATAATAGCGAAGTGTAACTATCCATAGCTGACCACGCTTCATATCCACGGGTTTTCATATTCAAATTTTAAAAATGGAAACAACGAAAATTCTAGCAAACGCTGGAGGTGAGTGTAACCAAGTGGCGCTTTAAAACCAAGTTTGTTTATTAACTGACGTTTTTGAAATGAATCACTGCAATGCCTTCAGATTATTGACGTCAATTGTACGCGTCTATTGTTTTATGGCGCAAGCAGTGTACATTCGGAGCGTTCGACGCTGCTTTAGCAGCTAGTATGCATTATTCACCTCAGCTAGATCAAGCCCATGTACATCGTCGAACTTGTAAGCTTTTGCAGAATCAGCAATAATTTGTTCTTTAAAATCGTCACCATAAACAATAAATCTAGAAACAAAAAGTTCAAAGCTCGAAGTATAATTGCATATAAAATAATTTTTATCGAAATGTATACGCAAATATACTTCAAGAGAATAATGCGCATATTTGGACTTTGACATTTATGTTTAAAGGGTAATTTTCACTCTTAAACGTTTCATGCCGACTATAAGAAAAAGTAGAAAAGCAAATTGAAATTCAAGTAAGGGCAGAAAGTTTCGCGGTCAGAAAGTATTTCGCGTTTTTGTGTTTTGCCCATTTTCGCGAAGTTCAATTCCGCGAAATTTGTATTAGAAAAAGTTTTGTCAAAAATGCCGCGTTTTTTTTTTGTTACGCGAAACTTTCTGACCACGAAACCACGAAACCACGAAAGGTCCTTAAATACGCATCTGGTAAAAAAATAACCAATACCTGTCATAGTTGTAATCGTTCTTGGCAAGTGTTGTATCTTCATCTTCTAGCAACCAATGGTAATTCTTATCTTTGTACATCTTCAAATTCAATTTCTCTTTCTTACGGAGATAACTGTAAACAAGAAGTTTCACAAAAACTATGTAAATCCATTGCAAGATAGACTAGTATAATAGTCTATACATTAAGTCTGTCATAAACGTAAAATTTCATATAGAGCGCAGACAGCTTTTTAACACAAAGACGGAGAGGAGAGTGTTGACCGGGATTTAGCTAAAACATATTTTTCTTGGGGTGTTACGGGGTCTATGTACAGGTTAGTTCGATGTCAATGATTATGACATTTCAGTTTATAAACCCCTGCTAGTAAACTAGTCTAATCGCAAGAACGTTGAATAGGTTTAGTTTATCATTATTTCACGAGAATTGAACAAATCATACCTTCCGTCAGCATTGAAGTCGCCCATGAAAACAACGGGCGTTTGTACTCCCCATCTCTTCTTGATATCCGCATGGACATTGACCATTTCGTCCAATTCTTTGGGAACTTCGTCAGGAGTGATGTGGGCACCAACAAATGCTAGTTGTTCAACTGAAATCACAGACAGGATGTTGTTGTTTAATTATTAGATTTCACAAAGTGAATGATATTGGTTTCATCGCGTATGTTTCTATCTCTCTAACGTTTCTAATCGGTGCCGGTTAAAAGCTTGTTATTATTTTCCGCCATTAGACTAAGGAAAGTGTTAATTCCAATCCGTCATTTCCCTATTTTTTAAATCTTTGATGTAAGGACCCGAAATTGATGTAAGCAATTTGTTTATTATTTTTTCGAAGTCCAAAATGATCGGCAGTGGTTCGACTCGAGTGTAGTGACAAAGTTTTAGAAAATACATTTGTTCACTATTTTTCTCTATATATTTTCTTTAAAGACTTAAATTAAAAAGAAAAGATAAGATGAAAAGTTTCTAGCCTCCGCCCGGCTGTTTTGGACAAGAAATAGACTTTTCTTCCCAAACAACTTTTTCGGACTT
>JAYRBV010090777.1:0-20654 GCA_036023255.1 Mitrocomella polydiademata
CACGCCAAATCACGTGACCATTTAAAAAATTATACCGTTTTTCATTATTTATAAAGTTCTATCACTGGTCCAAATTTCAGGTCAAAAGCACTTGTGGTTGTTGAGAAACAAAAGAAATGATACTGCCTACGGTGTAGGGAAAAAAATTTGCGCCGACGAGTCAGGAAAATGTTTTAAATTTCAACCCTCTGATATTATGCCTTAAAAAAAAATTATTGCCTCTTTTCTTCTTTAACAAAAAAATGTAAGTAAAAAAAAAGTTAAGGAAAAACACATTAGATTAAGTGAAGATATTAAGACGGAGTGCGATAATGTATGGGGAAATGCAAGGACAGCTTTATAATGTCCTTGAAAAAAACAACTGAATATCGTAAATTAATTACATTGTCAGAGTCAATATGATATTTTCATGTTCGTCAATTACAGTGACATTAATTTTAGCTAAAAGAACAGTTTTCTAAATAATCGACATCGAAGTTTCACACAGTGATTTTTTTTTATGTTTATAGTTCCTTCAAGGAACGTGGATGATGAGTTTGCAATCAGTCTCTCTTTTTGATAAAAATTTCTTGTAACTGTTGACGAACTGTTCTTTTGGAAAATATCTGGTTTTTGGTAAATTGTTTTCAAGAAAGCTAGACTCATTTCATGAAGCTCAGATATTTCTGGTTTCAATAGTGAAGCTACTTTGAAAACTCTTAGGAAAATGTTAACATTATGATCAATGCGTGTAGGGTTATCAGGTGGGTGATTGAATGAGGTAGTTACCGCAGAAGTCTGGCATAGCGAATTGGTTTGCTTGACAATTAATAACCCAGAAGAAGAAATCTTTCATTCGCAAAAGGGAATCGATGCTTGTTTTAAAATTTGTGAAGGTGTGAGTTCGTATATTATATTTTTAGATTGTAAGAGCAGGATATCAACCAGGTATAAAATCATTATATCATATATCTTATGTTGCTTGATATTTTTACATTGAAGTTCCAACTTTTGTGAAAAAAAATTAGGAATTAAAATGTTAAAATGGCCAAGTTAAAGCATTTTAGTGTTTTGTATTTTGTGTCAGTACAGAAATAAAATCGCCCCCTCGATAAATCCTAATAAAATCATGTTAGAGCTATAAAACTTGGAACAGTAAGTATACACCGCTGCCACACTGTAGATAGATTTTTCAAGATTTCTTAAAAAATTGTAAGATTTGGTAAAGAAAAACAAGACATCTTAACTCTTTATTACTTCACTTCATTCCTTAGACTTGGCTAGAGCTCAATATTGAAGCTAGAGTTACTGCACTATGTCGCTGTCCACCTTTCTTTGTTATCCATCGCCGTTTTATCAGTTGAATTGTTTTATCGTTTACAAGATATATAACACAAATAAGAACGCCACGAAGTGATCTTGTGACGTCATAAATAATTCCAAAAACAACATTGAAAACTAGCTCTTCTTCAGAGGGTTGAGTAGCTGGTATTTGAATAAAACCCAATCCTTCAGTTATTCCCAAAATGACCATCAACTTAATTGAAATTTTGATGACGTTGACATTTTTGCGTCTTGCACCTTTTAGCATTTTTTCAGTTGCTTCAGTTGATACTCTTATAGAACGAACTACCACGATCAAACAGACTAAACACACTATGTATGTCGTAACAGCAGGAATGAAATAAAAAAATAACGCCGGGTAGAAACTTCCAATCCAGCAAGAGTCTTCATATTTGAACAGCACGGTGTTTGTTTCGTTGAGGGAAATAACGGTGATCATAACAGCAAATGTTGACATGAGACAGCATGCTAATCTTTTCCAGAGAAGATTGTGTTTGTTGTGCAGGGCTATCGGAGACTTTCTAGTGAATTTGATGGCTATATCCAAAGATAATATAATGCTCCAACTGCAAACTGTCAGTAACGCCCAATGCAAAACCAAACCAAACCACTTGCATGCAAGATTATTTGGTTCGAATTTCATTGTGATCAAAAATGTCAAGTCAGATATCAACAACATTGCAACCAGCACCAGGACGTACATGCTTCCAGTGTTTTGTAGCTCTTTTAGCAAAAGAAAAACCAGTATCATTAGGATGTAGGCTATTAAACTAAGGACAGTACCAACGATGGATAGATTGTGTTTTGCCGTTTGAACTTGTTTCGACCAAGAATATTGGTTGTTTGTTTTAGAGCCTTGAAGTCCTCTTGAACATATTTGAAATCCGTCTTTCGTTGGAACGTATTTGTCAACCTCAAACGAATACTGCTTGTTTGATACATTGATGTGCAGTGTTTGGTTAGCGTCGATTGAGTACTGCTGTGTCTCTATATTTTCTCGAGGACAGCTTGAATCGAGATGGTACTTTGCACATACATACACTGACTTTCTCACAATTCCTTTTTCAAATGCTGTATGGAAAACAACTTCTGGGAAGGTATTACGAATTTGCAAATTATCACAACTGTTCTGTAAAATCTCATCTATTGGTGGTGGAAACTTGATGACTTCTGCACAGAATTTTGTTTCCCCAAACCTTCTGGTCATGTCTAGACCATAATGGAAAAGTTTCAAGTGTTTTTTATTGGAAGCTAGAACAAATTTCTTGATGTTGTTTCCGTCGCTCTCTTTGGTCCATGAAGTAAGCCCATCAAGATCCTGTTCTGCAAGAGGTGTTACTTTCTCTAACAAGACCAGCGATGAATTCTTGTACCTCTCTACCCAATCTTCCCGAGAAGAATTCGTCAACCTAGTTTCTACAAAGTTGAAGAAGTTGGAAGTGTTTAATGTTTGGTTGGTGGGCTTTGATAGGAAGACGAACAATGTTGGTTCTTGTGAAAACAGACACGCCTGAAAAGTAGATTCGCCAGCAGGAGCAGCAGTAGCTGAAGGAAACTTTCTTTCACAATTACCTTCAGACAGCACGTAACCATGCCCGCATGAGAATCTTGGTTTCTTTTTGCATTCGCCAAAAAAATCTAAGAATTCGTCATCAAGACATTGTTTTTCGAAACTCAAAGACAATGTGGTTGACCAACTCTCAGAATTAGGAGGTCGGGGTCCAGGTATGGGTAACTTGTTGTCATTCAAACATTTTCCACAGTACATATTCTTGTATAGTTTACTCATTTGTCCAAGTGTAATTGGTGCTGACAACAACCGGCAAAACCATGGCCAGATACCTGTACAGATATCCGAATGACAGCTCAAGATGTAATTTGCATGAGCTTCTCCCGCTGTTACTTGACACGAAGGGTTCTCAGACAAAAGTTCGGTTATGTTGCTATAACGTTCCATTGATGGTTTAATAAAACAAGTAAGCAATAGATCTATTTCCTGGTAGCTATAGATATTGTTGCAGTTTGCACAGTGAACGTTCTTGTAAAGGAAGTTGTCGACACCGAACACAGGAGTATTCTCTTTACTTGAAAGACCAGCCACATCATAACATTGAATATCTTCTATGCCCGGTAAACAAGATTCCACCATTATGAAATTATTATTCCTAATACTTTTCAAGGAATTGAAAAGAGGCTGACAAGACTGTCGTTTTGTTCTGGTCACCAACAACCCTACGTATTTGTCAACTGTTATTGGATTAGTAGCATTCCACAAATAGTCAATGCAGCAGGTTCCATTCAGTTCACATACTGCAGTACATTTGCAGGGCACTGGAGGGGATGTTTCATTATTATGACATTGGTATTTCAACCAATTTGGTAGATAGGGAAGTCCAACCATAGTATCATTCATAAAATGGCCAATTGGAAACCTGTTTGAAGCTTGCAATTCGACTTTAAAAATCATCAGGATGATGAAATAAATGACCCTCATTGACTGTATTTGCTGACAAAGGTTGATGGAACACCTTGGTGTCTCCTCTCATCCCATCTCTCCCGTATCATCAAGAAGTTTGGTTGAATAAATTATGGAGCAATGTTTTTTCCTCTTTCTTTTATAGTAAGAAGATAGGGAGTAGAATTGTGAAATTTGTGAAAAAATAGAAAAATACTTCAAGTGTAAAAAACAAGGCGAACGACGCTTGAAACGCACACAAAACATGAATCACCATGGCAAACAGAAGTAAACAAAGAAGGTACGTGCAATATCCTCATCACTTGCATGTGGATTCTTAATTGAAGTTCCGTATACACATATCATCTTTTCGCCGTGCCAACTTTATGATCTATAAAGAAATTTATGTTATACATTTTGGAATTATTAGTATCACGTTTAAAAAACTTTTCATTTTCAACGGTGGATATTCGCGATTTTTGGCCAATTCAGATTTCCATGGGTTTTCAAGGGTATTTTTTCAATTTTCCAGGGTTTGTGTAATGGTGAATGCGGGGTTTTCCAGCGTCAATAAAAAACTACAGGGTTTTCCATTTTTCGTTAGGGAGTGCATTTTTCCCCTTGTACAATCATCATACATACTGTAGGTAGATAAAATTATAAATTGTCACTGCGTTAAAAAACCCATTTGTATAAACGATTCCCGAGAAAACGCCGCCATTTTCTGTGGGTAGCAAAAAATCGCCGCCATAAGCAAAAGTGGCGGGAAAAATGTAAACAAACCAAAGGTCAAAAAGTTTGTTGTTTTTTTGGTCGCGATTACCTGATTTCCATGTGGAATTATTCAAGAATTGTTTTTATACTGGTTTTATACTGTTTTATACTGTATTATTGTCTATATTTCTGTTTCCTTACAACGATTTTTTCGGGGATATTTCTAACAATATTAAGTAAACATTTTCATAAAATATAATCAATAATCAATAAAGAAATTGTCGTAAATAAATTTCCAAGAATTTCCACAATTTGTTTGTTCGCTTTTCTTCTCATTTTTGTCTTTTTTCGAAAGAGAGCCACACGCTACCTTTCGGCATCATCGATGTCGAATACGGGTCAGGGATTACTTTTTCGATCGTTTTAGAGCACGTTACGACACGATAGTTGGCCAAAACGCGAATAATTGCAATTTTGACGATCAGTAAAGCAAATCGCATTCCAATGCAACCCCTCGGTCCGTTTCCAAAACCACCGAACGTTATCGGGTTTCGTTTCGCTTTCGTCTCGGCGTTGAAATTTTCGGGATTGAACTTTTCCGCATCGGGGTAATAATCGGAATCTCTTGCGAATTGCGGGGACGCCACTTGAACGTACGTGTCTTTCGGAATGATGATTTCGGTGCCCGGTATCTTGTAATCCTTGGTTGCAACTCGCTCCAAAGGTCCACCGACATTGTAAGCTCTCATTGTCTCGTGTATCACCATATCCAAATACTTCATCTTCATGACGTCATTATAATCAAGATGCTCGGTTCCAGCCTCCTCAATGGCGTTGTCGATTTCCTGTTGAAGTCGCATTTGCACTTCGGGATTTTTGGCTAAAAAGTAAAAGGCCATTGATGACGTCGCAGATGAAGTATCAAAACCGGCCATGAACATGATGAGAGAATTGCTAATGACAGCAGTTTCGAATTCCTCGTGGGAAGACCACGTGGTTGATGATTTGTCATCAATGCCATCTCCGTCAGATTCTTTGTCTTTGTCAAGAGTCTCCATGATCAAGCCAATCAGATCGTGTCGTTGGACGCCATTTTCTTTTCGGTCTTTGATGGAGCTCTTGACAACGTCAGCGAAATAATTCAACGCTTCTGTGTTGAGAAGTGGTAGGTCGAGAAGCTTGTTCAACTTCGGGAAAAACTGGACGATCAGAAAGGTTGCAAACATCTTGAAATCAAACGTGTTTCCAATCAGGCGATCGCCGTTAACTTTTATCCCGTTCAAGGGGTCTGTGAACGAATTGGTGTCCAGTCCGAACCCGGTCGAAGCGAGCGTGTCGTATTTGAAATCTCTCATCAAATCGCGCACTTCGATTTCATCGCCGTTGTCGCATTTATCTGCCAGGTGTTTCACACACTCGTCCCCAACTCTCTGTACCATGTCGACCATTCGTTTCAGTTTCCCGCTAGTGTAAACAGGGGTTAAGGCGGAACGCATCTTCTTCCACTTCTCATCCTTGAGGCTGAGCAGAGTGTTGGAGAAATATTTATTTTTCTCTGAGTGGGGATCGGCAAAGTCGAATCCTTCCGGGTTGCGATTAACGAACGAATCGAAATCCTTGATGAGCACGTGTTTGGCGATCTCGGGGTCCCTGATCACCAATTTGGGCAAGCCGAAAATGTGATAGATACCGACAAACTTCTCGGACGGGTGGTTGAAATACGGACGTTCGTTCTCTTCAGTGATGGCGATCTTTTGTAGATACAGATCCCAAGTGGATTGCGAACCGAAAGGGAAATACCCTGGTTCCTCAGCCACGCCCATCCTACGCCAAAATGACATCTTGTATTTGACGTAGAAGTAGAAGGTGGTTAGAGCGACCACAAGTAAAGCGATAATGATGATCAACCACATCTTATCTGTTTTTATGGATTCGTCACATGTATTTACTATATATCTAAAATGAAGAAAACAAATTCATTTAATCATCATGCACTTATTTTTCTCTATTTTCACACTGAAGTAAAGTTGCTTCTCTGGTCTTCGTGTTGGTGGGGCAGGAATTAATATTCCTATGCTAAACAACTTAAAAAACTATACTACGAGCGCGATCACTTTTAAAGAGTTATTCAGAAGAAAAAAATACTACTTTAAACAATAATATCATTTTAAGGAAATGTAACCATTTTCTGAGATACCCTGTATAAAGGGTCATTCCCGGATATTCGGTCACTCTAAATGACCTTTCCTTTACTACAATTTCCAAGTGAAATCCATACAAATCGGTATCGACTAGCCAAATCATACATACATTTTTCTGTACCTGTGCACTTTTGATGCAATGATACGATTCAGCAAATTGAAATCGATCTTTTGCAAAAAAAAATATATTTGTTATGAATCAAAATATATCGAATGTATAATTCATCTTAAGTTGATTCATTTTACAAATACATATTAAAATATTTTTCACGCACCCTCCTTCGCTTTGTTAAACTTTTTTAAATGTCTCGCACGCCCTCTTTCATAACAAAAAATCAATAAACGGTCTTTTTAAACAACTGCTTTAAACCAGGGAGTTGGAATAAGAGGAGAGGAATACTCGCTACATGTCATCATAAAAGCAATTGATCTTTTATTTCAAGTCGGCTTCCTTTGATGTATAATGTATAAATTATGAAATTTTGAATTTCAATCGATTTTAAACAAGGAGATGGAGATTTAAAGTCACTTGGGAACAGCTTGCTTTAAAATGGAATTTAATGCCAAGGCTATTTATTAAAATTCAATGAAGACTGTTGTAGTCATGTATGACTGTTGAATCATTATAATCTTCTCCTCACTGTTAGAAAAATAAAATGATATACAGATATCTCAGGATTGAAAAAAAGGGTTTCTTGAATCATCAAAAGGGTGGATTGTTGCCTAATGTTCTTCCTATAAAGAACGACTAAAATACCTAAGTCTTCTGTTAGCAGTTTTGGCTATTGAACAGCTTTTGGTAACTCTTTGATTTTGAATCTTTGGTGCTTTGAAGCTGACCATTAAAGCTAATGGGTTGAAACACAGATCTGACCAAACTGTTGTACATTTCAGAACATATGAAAAAGACGGACAAATTCTTATTTATTTTCAAAATACACACTCGTTTTTTTTTTTTCTTTCCTTTTCAAAATGTCGCTCTTTTACATCCGCTCATATATATATAATTTCTTAAGTATGGAGTATTTAAACTTTTTACTCTCAGGGGCATGTATAAATAAACTAAATAATAATAGTAGTAAGAATAATATTTATGATATTAAATTGAATGGCGCATCATTAAATTTAGGCAATTAATTGGGAAGTGGGCCAGAACTCAATTCAATTTTCAATCTTCACTCGCCTCTTTACTTAGCGGCTAATGTTTTCCTGCCCATCGTTTTTCACGCATGCGCTAAAAGATGTAAACATCGCAACCCGTATATGAAAATCGCATAACAAGTAAATAAGCCCGCTTTGGCTCGTTGAATTATTTCGTATTCGATTTCGTACATCGAGAAGAAACTAATAAACAGGTGTATGCAGCCAAATTTCATAAAATTGTGAGAATCTGTTTCAATATGAAACTATAAAAGATTGTGAATAACACATCAAACAAAGTTTGTAAAGATGAGAATTTCTACCTGTAAAACAGAATAAAACACAATACAAACAAGACACAGTGCAGTCGAGTAAGATTTCACGAACATAGAATTTGGATAAGAAACTGTTCCTAAAGTTACCAATTAAAAGGAATTTTGTCTAGAGTTTTAAGCAAGACACTTTTCTGTAAATGTACGCTTTTCTCCCATTTTTTAGGGATATATTATAAACTAGCATCATGACTATTGTCTACAACTTCTCTGTAGTTCTTAAATTGATTTTCTCATCAATTCTCATCAATTCATAATTCTTATAATCAAATCAACAAAGATTTTATTGTATCTTAAGGCTGCCGTAACAAAACCAAAGGAACCGTCAGCAAAGTAATATAATAACAGAGTGCCGCGTCAGAGCATTTTGCCTGCCGGATGAGTAAACAACTAAAAGAGTAAACAGAATAAAGAAAAAAATTCAGTTAAAATTAAATTAGGTATACTGTATATATATAAAAAAATGTACCAATACTTCAACAAGTTAAAAGACTGAGAACCACTCATCATGTGATCAAAAAATTTCGTTTTACGTTTAGTACGTAATTATGATATTTGGTATTCTACTCGGTACGATCAAAAGAACATTAAAAAAAAAAGCGATATATATTTTTAGTTCAATTTAATAGCAATATAATAACAATAAAAAAAAAAGAAAAAGAAAAGAAAATATAGTTAGTTTTCAACTAAAAAATATAATTTTTGGTATTTTATTAAACTTTTTATATATTTATATATTTTATATCATCTTTTCGAGCAGATTTGCCAAGACAAGTCTGAATAATAGCATCTTTTGGGTATTTTCCAACTCGATACAATGGTTTCGACCTGTATTTTTTGACAAATACTTTTAAAATCGGTCCTCAAAAAGATGGTGCGTGTGTTAAACACAGCAAAAAGAGCAGAACAACTATAATGGTCCCTTCAAATTAAATAAGGGTTTATAATAACGTTTAAAAAATATTAAAAGTAAGCTGTAAAAATATGGCCCTCGCATGGGAGAGGGATTTCGTAGAGGGATTGGCATTTTCATCTCCAGATATTCTCAAAATTTTTCGAGCATTGATGAATACGCTATTAATATTATTTTTTTACGATTAAAGACTTTGTTTATTTTCTAGGAATGTGACACGTGTCACAGTGGCAGAAAGTGTTTTAAAATTTCAATTTTTAAACCACACTTTTCGAATAAATCCAGATATTTTTCTATCCTGTTTTTGTTTGTTTCCATTTGTTCTTAAATGAAAAATTAAAACTTCTTGTTACGATATAAACAATAAATTAAGTTCAACAAGAATTTTTAAAAGATTGTAAAATAATTATTTATAAACGTAAGAAAAAGAAAGGTTAAAAATACAAGAAAGATTCTTTTCTCTCAGAAATTTCAACAAACAACTTCTTCTTTTCAACAACAAAATGAACAGCATAAAAAGTACCAGTAAATTGTTAACGGATCCAAGTAAACAAACAAACAAACAAACAAACAAATCAACAAATGTGTAAGCCCCGAATCTTCTTCAATGGCGATTAAGAAGCTCCGTTCGTCTGGTGATGGTTTGGATGTCTATTAAAATATTCAATGTTAAGGAACAAATCTATAAAGAAATGGGAAATAATTAATTTGTTCATGTCTAAAATATTTGTATCAAGGTGTTTATTTTTAAGCAGACATGTTAGTCATACAGGCGGTTTGGGCTTTTCGCCGGGGGGTAAAGCACTCAAAAAATCTCGTACGAGATTATTTTTTTTGTGATTTAATGATTTTTGATTATATATTTATTTTTGCCTTGATTTTTTTATTTGTTTCCTTTTCTTTTTTTTTCTTTTTTTTTTGAAATGTGTTTTTTTAGTGCTTTACCCCTCGCTTTTCGCCATACTGAATATTCGCAAATCTTTTTTAGAGTTCCGGACCTTTTTCTACTCAAACAAATGTAGGATCTATTTCGCCATATTCTTGAATATCAGAGAACTGAAAAGTTGAAAAGATACATTGTGAAAGAAGCTTCTTGTCTTTGTACGATCTGCATTGCTGTGAAAGACCTTTGAGTATAGTTGATGACATGGTGTAGTACCCATAGGAATCATCAAGATTACCCATCAATTCACTGGATGCGGCGAGTTGGCACTATATATATATATATATAAATTTACTTTCTTTAAATTAAGGGGTTTTTATTTCAAAGGGGGTATTCGTGAACTATAGTTAACCTTCAAAGCTACACAGTGCCCAAGAAAAAAATAGCAGCTTTTGCAAATACTCTATGATGCTTAATTTTCGTGTTTTTAAGTCATGGCGAAGAGTAGGTGATATTGTAGAAAAGTTACAGATCTCGACTTACCGTAGCAATGCCATAGAAATAAATAAGTTTAGCTGTGTCCGCCTAGAACAAAAACAGTAAGAAACTAAGTCAATCAATCAGGGGGCAAAATACTTAAAAAACGATTCCAGTAGTAATCAAAAATCGCTTAATTATACGAGAAAATCCGCGGCTCTCAGAGGCGGTTTTTAAGAGTGTTTAAAAACTAACTTTCAGAAGAGTAAAATAATATCATTATCTATCACCATTTTTCAATGCCTAGCGATATTTTCATAACATTTCACACTTATCCACTGTGTCTTGCGTCAGCTCTACATCCGCCTCTGCCGGTCTGCGGTTTAGAATCGTGCACGATTCGTTTTAAAGTCTCCTAGAATATTTCTCGAAAAAAAAATTGTAAAAATTACTTACTTTATATTTACTGACATCTTTGGGATATTCCTGTCCTGAACACTTGAATATACCAATACGTTGCATACAATCTTGATACAAGGTGATTAACTTACCAACGGCTAAGAGGTGTAAAAAGTTAAAAGGTAAGAGTATTTAGAAGGATGCATCATTATAAAGCATTTAAAGAAGAAAGCGATCTATTTTCTCCTTGCAATGGTAGAAATCCTTTGAAAAGAAGAAACTCTCGCTAGAAGCAAGAATCGTGAAATTTACGAATAGTGAACGTGGTTGGCAATAACAGCCGCCCAAATGACTGAAAGGAAAGAACCGCAAAACAATGACAATGCAAGTTTCGCGGTAAATCTCTTTTCAGATTTTTCGAGGAAAATACTTTCACAATTTGTTAAACTTAGGGGGGGGGGGTGTCACATCAACAAAGATGAGATCTCGGCAAAACGGGCCAGACTGGTTTGCCGGGCTGGCTTTTCTCATGTGACACCCCCCTTAAACTTCCTTTTTTGTATGTGTCTGCTTTTGTGTGTATGCACACACAATAATAAAGAAAAGGTGCCCAAGAAAATGGTTAGTGTTAGTTTTTTCCAGGATTTCTTAAAGAGTAATAAAACACAAACCCTTTTTGAGCATATCACTTGGTTTTATGGTCCCTTTCTTCTGATGCGTCTGCGAGAACTTCAACGCGTAGGATGTAACACGCATGGCCTCTGACGTCAACAGTAGCTTGGCGAACTTGAAAGCGTCGTTTGAGGGTATGACTTTGGGTTGTTTACGTTTCAAATCAGATATCAGGTCCGAAACTTGACTCGCTAGATTTGGATCAGAGGTGAGCGTTAACAAAGTTTCCGATAGTTTCAATAAAAATTCAATTTCCTCCTGTGCCAAGTTGTGTTCCTTCGATAAGAGAGTGTCTTCTATGAAGTCTGGAGGAGAGTGCGGAGGTATGGGATCTAGTGCCAAGTCTTTATTCAATTCAAGCGAAATGTCGGGTGGTGAGCCGTAGAAAATGTTTCTCCCTTGAAAGATCCGACTGCTACTGACACTCTCTTTTGGAGAACATGGACTTTGACCTGCTGCACAAACATCCGAAGTCGAGACGGTGCGGTGTCTTGAACGCGCGCGTAATAAATTTTCCTTGTCGTTGCTACCGGCAGAGTAAGTTCTCAAAATCATCTCTCCTTCGGGGGTAGATTTTATCCTTCGGTGATACTCCATCATGTTCTTCCAGCTAGCAGGCGAGGACGCTTGAAAAAAGCTCGGAGGAGGAGTGGTTTCTCCGGTTAAGAATTTCGGGGACGGTGGAGTGTTTATCAGTTTAAAGCATGGCGAAGGTAAGGTTGACAGAAGATCCTTCTGTAAATTGTCTTGGGCCAGTTGCTTCAAAAGAGCGGTTAAACTGTTTTGACTGTCGGATGCCAGGGGATGCACAGATAGTTCGAGGACGGCTTGCGATATGAGGGCCGGGGATGATTTTGATTTGCGCATGTTCCGGATTTCGTTGATGTTTTCCCGTTGCAAGACGCTCTCCTTCGGGTGTTCCGTGACATCCGTAAGTCCGAGTTTCTTCATTTGTTCCACGTTCAAGTTGTACAAGTTCACATAACGGCTTTTCCCACCTGAGACCAGAGCCTCTTTATTTAGCTCACTCATTGGTTCGGAGGCGTTTGATATCGTGGTGCGTCGCGGTCGTTTGACTCGCTTTTTCTCGGGAGCAGTTTCTGTTGCGCCTATGGTGAATACAGGCTTCGGCCGCGCGTTGTTTCGTGAACCGCCATCCGTATTTTCACACGAATCGATGACCGGTTCTAGACTTGGCGGAGTCGACACTTTCAAGCTGGACAAACCTTTTCGCATGATAGGAGATGCGACAAGGTGCGGGTCACTTCTACCAGCCGAAGACGAGGGCGAAGGGGTTCGATTCAAGTTGGTCGGCGATGGAGACTGAGATGATTTTCCTGCTCCACCCGTCATCCTGGGACGAACGCCTTTAGATGGTGGAGACGTCACTCGGGGACTGTACGAGGTAGGATCGGACGATGTACGGTGTGAACGGGGGCTATCCGGTGATCCGACACTGAACGGTGATATCCTGCTCTTTGGGGACGAACTACAACAACAAATAAAAATGTCTTTTAGTTTATTTAGTGCAGTAAATAAAGAAGTCACAAGGTTCCCACAATAAAATTGTATTCAAATTCCAGGACTTTCCAGGACTATTCTTTCATTTTTCCAGGATTTGCTTAACATTTTCCAGGACTTTTCCAGGGCAACATCAACCTTTTCAAGCAAATTCCAGGACTTTTTTTAATCAGTGTTCAGTCTATTGCGAACTAAAGAGGCAATCTCAAAAAGTCATAATGGCCTAAACAGGTGAATCTTGTAAAACAACGAAACTTTGTTATTAACAAATATATCAATGATTAACAACATGATCATCAGTGTCACACAGCATGAAAAATACAGTAATACAAGTCAAAGTCTGATTGCGTTTCATTTTTAAGTACTATCCAGGACTCTTTTTGAATTCCAGGACCTGTGGGAACCCTGTCTAACATTTCCAAAATCGTTGGTGGAACCACACCTCAAAGTGTTTGAAATGACCAAGAATCTCATTGAGAACTTTTGCGGATAAAATTAGTAGAATGAACACATAATTCAACCCCCTTGATGATAGTTTCTTTAGATTTACCAAATATAGTAGATCCTTATTAATCCAGCAATTTATAATCCCCATGATAATATAAATATGAGCAGTCTCTCAATGGTACCTTTCCGTAGGTGAAAACATCTCATTTTTCCGGCTCCTCGGTGAATCACTCCGGACATCATACGGTACAAGTACAAAATCATCCGGAGCTGAACCAGCATAATGCTTTTGTCGGTAGAGTTGCGTAGCCGGTAAGGACTGTGGAGACACTAGAAATAAACAAAACACGTTTGAAAATCTAGAAAACATATTCTGAAGACAAACCTTAAAAACTTTAATAAACAATATATACTTCAAAAAATAGTCTTAACAATAGTTTTGTATGCCATATAGCACGCCGAGTGATCACGGCTTAGTCAGATCAATTCTGAATTGGTGAGCAAGCAACATCTAAGAGGGTGTCTATTCAAGTTTCAGTTCATGCTCACTTGTCAAAACCTCATAAACTAGACTGGAAGAACGAGGTTGTCTAAGTTTCAATTCATGTTCACTTGTCAAAACCTCATAAAATAGTCTGGAAGATCGTGGCATTTGATGAAATTTGCCTCGATTTTACATACACACTTAAGAGACTTTTCTATAAAAGAACGACTGATCATGAATTGAAACGCGGACTATATGTAAATATTTTGTTGATCTCACGGAAATTCAATTTAAATGAACCGTAGTCGCGTTAAAACAAACGACATAGCTTACCTCTTCCTAAATATCTCTCCTCTGTTGGCGTTAGAGTGGCAGCCTTCTGCAGATAATCTGTATATTTGGGTGAGGTGGAGAGCGAATCCATGGACGAGCGTATACCACGGGAACATTCAGAAAACCCACGACGACGCGAAGGTACAGCCACAGGGGTAGCTAAAGAGTTTTAAAATAATCACTACGGCGGAGTGTTTTCTTCTATTGAGATTATGTTCATTACAATTGTCGCGCAAAAGCAAACACTCTCCTACACGGTGAGTTTACGATGAGTTTGCCCACTGGCAATGGGGATAAATAAATTACAATACAGTGTGTATACAACAGAGTCCAATGTTTAAGCACTCGACACATAATCGTCTCACTGTAATTGCATGTATGCGGCTGGGGGAATTCTGTAGGAACGTTTTTATAATTTCACGAACTTCTATAAAAATTTCCCTTCAGGTTATTAAGTCAAATACCCCTACTTTCTTATAAGGATGTAAGGGACACGTTACCATCTTGGTGTTCGAGTGTATGTTCCTTTAATACACCAACCGCGGATTGGTGTATTGCCTCAACAAAACACCTTTCCGGAACAAAATTTTCCGTACGATAAAAAGAGGGTCTCCAAGTTTCAATTGTCAAAACCTCATAAAATAGACTGAAAGAACGAGGCATTTGATGAAGTTTGCCTTGATTTTACAAACGCATTCAAGAGACTTTTCTATAAAAGAACGACTGATCATGAACTATATATCAGGCGAACTATACGAAAACGTGCGAAAGGGAAAATACTCACAACAACATCAATATGTTTCATTGCACACAAGATCCATATGCATTGATGCACATATTAAATGACGTGATGTCATTAATAAGAGGATTGCGTTCAAAGTAAACAAACAATGCAAACACAAGGTAAACAAACAAACTTACATGTATACTTCATGTTGTTACTGCTGGTTCCCACTTTCAGAAAGTTGTGATTGAAAAATTCCGCTATAAAAAGAGAGAGAGAGGCTTTCTATTCGACTATTATGAAAAGGGGAGAGAACAGCGTATTCTTATGGCTTTCTATTATGCACTAGCAGAAATTCAATTTATACAGGTTCTTAAATGTGAAAGCAATTAAGTATTGGGACTTCTCATAAGAAAAGGGTAAAATATTCATCAATGTTTTTACGTAAAGGGGATTTTCTAAATGATGTGTTTGCTGGCAAACGTGAAATTTGATTTACCCAAACCTATGGTGTAATTTCTATTTCTTAAAGAGTATCATAAAAAAATTTAAAATAAAAATTTAAAAAAGCTGTCGGGGGCTGTTTTTTGTTACCCTGAGGAGTAAATTTCTAGGGGGGGGGGGGCTGGTAACTTTTAGCTGTATATATATTTTTATATATACAGCTGAAGTATACTTTTAACATCACATATTTTTAACATGAAAGATTATGTCGACTAATTATATTATTACATCATGTAATACGTACAGTTAAAACATAGCATGTGTAGTGTTAATATGTAAAAGAGTTTTCAGGGGGGGTTCATCTGTCCAGCATTAGGGGGGCTAAGGCCTCAGGGGGGCTAGGACCCCTCCGCATTCTATGCCTTGGGCATAAAAGAAAAATACGATGTATCATTTATTTGTTTGCATATTTATCTCGTTCATCCGCTTTGTGTCCCTTTAAATTGCATGTAACGGATTTATAAAAAGATCAACGACAGCGCTTTAATTATAATTACCCACCAGCCAAAAACGATTAACGCAGTGTCTCTGGGGAAAACCCAATTTACGGAAAAACACAAACGAAACGACACAGAAACTGAGGCGCGACTTAGCAGAGCATCCTTTTATTTCGGTTCCCAGGCTTCGAAACGGCCTTTAACAGTAAATATAATAAGCTTCCTTGTTTGTTGGTAGATGATAAACGTTCCACGATTATGAGAAGGAAAACGGATTAAAATAATTGAGTGTGTTCCGATCTAAACAACGCACTTCAAATTCCATTCTCCGCATACATGTTTTTTGTTTTCGTATCTTATCGGACAAAACAAAGCCAGACAAACATTTTCGTCGCTTATAGAAAACTCGCCACTTTGGTCCGGCAATTTTTTGTCCGATGTAGTAAGAAAAATACCCTAAAGGCTGAGAATTACCAAAAAATATGAAATTGCTAAGAGTGCGAGTTATGTAGAGTAAAAGAAATGAGCAGACAGTGTTGATAATGTAGCAGGCAAGACAGAATTTAAAAATCTTTTGATGCTGAAACAATAATTTTTTTGTCAGGTCAGATGACGATGTGTAAGATGAAACGAAAATTTTGTTTTGAAATAGAAATCGGAGATCGGCGGGGGAAAAAAGATTGCGAAACAATCATAAAAAAATATATGGTGATTTTATTTCCGCAAAGAAAAACTCACGGGAAACAGAAATGCAAACATCTTGTTTTACGCGAGACGTACGCATTCCGGTAGTTTTACCACTTCAACCAAATGGGCAATTAATATTTAAAAATACAGTGCAGACGAGTGCTTCTCTGTTACACCAACACAAAAGAGTGTAATTGAATTTAAGTAGCAAACACATTCTGTTAACTAATTAATACTAGTAGCAGTGTCGAAAAAAACAAACAATGCGAAAAACCTATTAACCGTTACAGCTTTAATAATCGGATTAAAATCGGATTAATTTTTTTCACTACTCAGTAACAAACATATGAGAGATGTACACATGTAAACACTGGGGGTTGTGACACTTTATACATGACACATATATAAGGGGTCATTTTTAAAAATACTTTACAGTCGCTACGTGATTGACACGTGACGTGACAACAGGTCGATATGACTCGTTTAACAACCTGTCATAATCCCATGGTGCTGATTCGTCAAAATCTCACTTGCAAATGAGAATACAATAATCACTGTCTATTTTATCATCAAAAGATTCCTTTGATTGAATATTTATTATGTCAATTCCCTACGGCTACGGTGCGCATGAACCATTAACTTATTGTTGCCGTGCAGCCCGCGTGCTTTTTAGATTACAAAAATGAAACGCACTGCGTGTAAATATTAAAATACACTGAGTGTGCTAGTCAGAACTACTGAAACTGAAAAACATTTTGAGATAGGATTCCCATACTACGCTCTTATACACCCGGGACTCTCTAATATAGCCTACTCGGCTATGCTGCGCTTCACCTGCGGGGGCAATAATTTGAAGATTATCAAATTCCAAATTACACCTTTTGTGTTAATATATATAAGAAACCCTTTAGCAATGCGTTGAGCCAGTGATTTCGTATTTAGTCTTGTCTACTCTTTATATTACAGTATACGAAATTTACCAAAGTAACTTTCATATAATAGGATAGTAACAGGAATAGAAATATGCTTACTGTAAGTGATTCTCTCTTTAGGGTTTTTCTTCAGCAAGCGAATGAGAAGGTCTTTCATCTGCGCAGAACAGCCACTCGGTATGCTAAATAACAGAAATGTTGTTTTCAGTAACTCGGTAGACAAAATACTCAAACATCTAATGTGAAGGAGGTATTTTCCTAGCAGTAGAGAGCTGTTTCTTTTAAAAAAGAGAACGAGCTTGAAAGATTTTTTGGAAAAAGTGTCTTACTTTGGTTTTAACGTCCGTGATGTTTCGTAGAGTCTCCTTAAATTCTGTGGATTGTTGGCCTGTAAAATTAAAAATAGGGAAGATAGTGAAAAATCTTGGTTGGTTGAACTGGAACTCTAGTTAACATAGATGAGCGTAAAGTCTACATCTCTTGGTTTTTGTTTAAAAACACACTCGTGAATCACGAATCATGTTTTTTTTTTCTCCATCTAGATGACTTCAATCTTGACTGTTAAATAGTGTATATGTCAAACTTTTCAAAAAACCGGGTCCGTAAGCATGTACAAAGCTAGCATGGAAGACAGAAGAATGAGACATCTAAACCTGCAACCAGTATATTATGCTTACAGTGAAAGGTGCTTTGCCTGTAAGGCATTGGTAGATAATTGTTCCGATACTCCACAAGTCAGCTTTAGCGTCATACGTTTTGGACATGATCACCTCCGGAGCCTGAATTGAAAAAATTATATATGTTAAATTTGCTGTTGGTGGTAGTATGAGAAGAATAATTTTTAAACTATGTGTTGAATGCATGCCCTAATATTAGAGAAAAAAAATGTTAATTCAGTTGTTGATATGAAAACAGTCTAGATTAGCCTCTACATTTGCTTTCCTTTTTTTTTTACATAGCAAAATTAATCCCGTATGAAAAAGCCCCGTATATGGCCGTTCCAAGCTAATTATGAGAACAGCTCAGTCGGCAAAATAATCAAAAGGGAGAAGGTGCTAATGTATATTTGTGATTACGTCATCCGGTTAATACGGGGAAAATGCAGTGTTTTGATTGGATCACAGCCGGTCTGTATGTAGCGTTATTAACTGGTTGTTCCGTAGGCCGGTTAATATGACTTTTTCGTGCGTTTTGATCGGTCTAAAGTCCTTGCCGACGGGCCAATATTTTCCCATATTAACCGGGCTAACGTAGCAACGCAAGATGGCAACCTTCTTTAAGATGTAAACAAAGTAAACAAAACGTATATAAAAAGCTATGCTAGAAGAGTATATAAAACGCAATCAAAACATTATTTATCATTTCTCAACATTCGTTGTTAGAAACGTCAAATCAAAACATTCGAAAGTAAAATATTTCCCTCAGGCTTCGTGCAATATTTCTACATACAGTTATTATTGTATCAATAGACAACACTCGTCCACAACCATATTTTAACGATTTTAACGGGTGAGAGATACGAACAAATAAAAGAGTTTCCATTATTACCATGTACATAGGAGAGCCACACAAAGTCATTGCCATCATTTCACCATGAAGAAATCGAGCAAAACCAAAATCAGCTAAAAAATACAATTTCAAATACAGCGTGAGATGGTTGCAAACAACACCTATTTGCTGGACAGTTTGTATACCAACTTCTAGTTATACAGAGTGTATCAAGAACGGAAATTGAACAAAAAAATATAGTTGCGTTACATGCCCATGTTTCTATCATTTGTAATTCCTAATGCGCTCTAAGTTTGGCGAAACTCTAAAGATAGGTGATGTTGAATAGTTTCCCCATCAACAGAAATTGAATGTCTAATGCCAATTTTACTTACCTATCTTGATTTTGATATCGCTAGGTTGTGGATTGACAATTGACGATGCATAACTTAACAAAATATTTTGTGGCTTCAGATCTCTATGTACAATGCCCTTGGATGTCAACACTGAAAGGGCCGATGCTGAAAAAGAGACATTGCAATAGTTAAGAGTAAATTTTGCTCCACTTAAATTCTCCTGAGCAGTTTAGTGCTGATTTGAGATCATGACCGTTGAACTGTCTTAAATGTGTTTGTAGGAACGAGGTATTTGATATGAAAACAAAATTAAGAGAATTTCCCTATATAAAATTGAATAGTCTCTCAAACTGTCAGATGAAATGCATCTCTAAAAAAAATCTACTTGAGAAGTAGGATTTCAAGGGATTTTAACAAGTAATACTAAAGAACTGTGTACTCCTTCACGATTTAAAAAATAACAATGTAGAAACTGATCGTACCTATTTGACCGAGGAAAAGCTTTATTGTATCTTCACTCAATGTCCCTTTCACTGAAAAAGAGAGACGGTTAAAAGTAAACAACAAAACAAAGCAGGATTTTAAATTCGTTACTTAACAGCTGTGAATTTTTCCAGATGATTAGTGGTTTTTGGTCAGACAGAAAAAAAATAACCACAACTGTATACAAAACAACTGCAAGAAAATATGTTTATAGACAAAGTCAGATAGAGTTCATTGTAACAATTTTTATTTTTTTTAGATTTCTTTTATCAACCACAGACGGATAAGAAACAAAAGAAGTTTTCCAAAGATTATCTTAAGATTATGTTCTTAAAACCCTGATGGATGATATTATATTTCACAAAAGTTTAAATTTTAAAGGAAAAGATGAAGAGTTTATAAACAACAAAATACTTACATTGTAAATAATCAGCAAGGTCGCCACCATTACAATACTAGAACCAAAACACAACAACCAAAACATTACAAAATGAACAAACTAATTAATACATTACAGTGCAGAAGCAGTTGACCCTATACTGTATCAATCAATTAATTGCCAATTTCAATACCTTGTGCTAGACAAATGGTACTATAGTCCAAAGAAAAGACGTGTAAAACTTTTATGACCTTGTCATGATAGAAGCCAAGAAAGTAAAAACAGAAAAAACAGGAAACTATAAGGTTTAAAACTTAGATTTTATATCAATGCCACTTGAAAAAGGGAAACTATAAGGTTTAAAACTTAG
>JAYRBV010090889.1:0-13834 GCA_036023255.1 Mitrocomella polydiademata
TCATTCATATCAATATCAACTCGTTTGTCTTAACATATTATTCCCCTTGGGAGTTACGTTTTTATGATCTTCTAAAAAGTGTAGATCAACTAAGAAGTCATTAATTGTTTCCCTTGTGACATATAGTTAGGAATTGTCCCTGGAGAGTTTAAAAAATATTTTTTTTTCATAAAAGTTCTCTACAAACATTCCTAACATTCCTAACATTCCTAAATGCGTACAAACACAGTTATATAGATGGGCACTAAATTTTTTCAAAATAATACCCTTGGTTAGTGAGTTAAATTCTTTTCCCCTTTTTTTTCTACGAAAGATTAATTTGTGTTCATTGTGATTTAGGAAAACGAAGATTTAAAAAAAAAACTCCAAATCGCGCAGCAAAAATGTCAGGGACAAGAAACAGTAAGTTTCCATTAAAAACCGTGCAATTTTACTTGCATCGTTTTGACTTCGAAGCACATTTCCTGGCTCTTCAGTCTTTATTAACTATTATTCTTTAAATATTGCGTTGACAAGTTTTGGATAAGCAACGTGTTCATGTCTTCCCATTCTAGAAACAATAGGCGGTCAGTAATAGTATCGCCTTCCAATATTGAGGCGATCGATTGACCATCATATCGCCGCACGAAATCTTGGTGATTGATCGGCCAATTACAAGACTGTGATGTTGTAACTGGTGAAATAATCTTTGTTTACATTTCAGGCTTTGGTAGAAGTAGGAAAACAATTGAACAAGTAAGTACTCTTGGAAACCTTATGTTTTCATTTTTTGTTTCCACGGCGAAAAAAAGCCCCTCTGGAACAAGGCCCCTCCGGAAATAAGTCCCCCAAGAAAAACCTCCCGGAAAAACACTCAAGACAAAAATAAAATTCAACAAAACAATATTTGGGAAATTTTCCAAGGGGGCATTTTTCTTGGGGAGCTGTTTTTCCGGACACCGCCAACAGCATTCCAAAAGCCTTAAAAAATTGTATTTGTAAATATTTACAAATGTTGGTTTTCTTTTAATCGCGAAGTGAGTATACGCTTGGAGGCCCTGTACTTAAGCTTTTTGTTTCTTGAAAAGTTAAAAAACCAAGACAATTCAAAGTATTTTCGTTTTCTTCGCTAAACCATAAAATATTAAACTTTCAGGTCACACACACAAATTGATGAATTGAAGGAGCTACACGCAGTGTTAAAGGTACAAATATTACATTAGGTTTTTCCACGAAATTGTTTATGTGTTCTTATTAGGAAATTCATTTTTTACCAGCCTTTAGTTGCTTTTTAGATTGGTACCAAATGATCAAAATATATAAAATGCAATTTATCGAAGACATAAAACTACAGGGTAGTTCACCAAAAAAATCTGCCTTTTGAATTCGTAAAAGCTAATTTTCTTTTACATTTTGATGTGCACCAACGCAGCAGATTATTTACGAATTCTAACAATGATAAATACATTTCATGTCTACGTTTAGGAACAACAGTGGCAGGCAGACAAAGATACTGTCGAATGCCAACAATGTGACCAGCCCTTTACATTGGCCCGACGGAAAGTAAGGCTCCTGTTACACTAGCTATCTCTGTTACTTACTTACTTATATTTAAGTGCTGGAGGACTGATTGTATCTTAGAGTAGATAGACATTCTGGAAAAGCTGTTTCTAAATAGATTCCTATCATCGATTTCAATGCAAGAAAAACTTGCACGTGCTTCTACTGGTAAATTATTAAAATCTCCTCGAATTTCTAATGAGTGTTCTTGTATCAATTTATAATCACTTGTCAAAACCTCAGGAAATAGACTGGAAGAACGAGGCATTTGATGAAATTTGCCTCGATTTTACAAACACATTTAAGAGACTTTTCTGTAAAAAGAAAGGCTGATCAGAAATTGAAACGCGAACTATTAACCTCTAATTTTGATTGCATGGTCTTCTATCTTTCCATTCAGCATCACTGTCGCAAATGTGGAGGAATCTATTGTAACGCGTGTTCCGATAACGCAATGCCACTGCCTTCATCAGCCAAACCGGTTCGCGTGTGTGACGGGTGCCAACAAGAACTGTTGGAACGCTATTCGTCCGGAAAGTAACAAAACAGAAGCCGGACACGACACTTATCAATGCGGAAAACGAGATCCATTAATACGGAATATGATACTCGTCAATACGGAACACGAACAGTCGGCTTGCGATGTAACAGTGATGTAAGTGTTTTAAAGAATTTTTTCAACCGGGAAAATCAAATGCGGAACACGGTATTTTGGCTATCACGAGTTAATAAGAAGAACATAAATAAAAATATTTTGAAACGTTCTATCAGACTAATTAAATAGTTGAAATAAGTAGGTGTCGTTATTGAGGGGACCTACCTGTTTCTGTGTGAACTCTTTTTATTTAAATTCAAAAGATTTGCACCATTTCGCATGTTTCAAAAGTTTTTGTCCCTGAGATTTTGTTTAAGATTGATTAACTCGTATTCGAATATGCAAGAATTGGAAACTGTATGAGTATATTAAAAACAATTCCCTCTTTAGAAAAGAAGCAGTAATTGCTTGCTTCTCAAAGGGCCTCAATTATTTTTTGTTGGGTTAAAACTAATTAATGTGTTTTTTTATTAATGTTCTCAAAAGAGGGAATTTTCTTTGATACACTTTCTATGCATTCATTATAACACATTTTTTAAATTTTGAACAATCTTCTTAAAAACTATTTTTTTAACTAATGGGAGGAAACTTGTGAAAAACTCCAAAAAGGTTTCCTTTCGATTACACTTCAAATAAGGAAAACAAAATTAAGCACAGTCTTTATTAAAATATTTTTTTTAAGTAACAAATTTTAGTTCCTTGAGCAATTGGTAACCAAACAAAATTTTGATTGTCGAGTAATACTTCAGTCTTTTTCAATCATTAACTTTATCCTGTCAATGAAAAACATTAAAAAGAGCACCCGAAACACATGGTTTTAAGTTGAAGTGAATCGGCTGGATTAATATAAATGATATTATTAAATTGGGATTTTTTTGTAATATGTATATATTTTTGGAATATTTTTTTGTTAAGATGCTTTTACTTAAAAGAGATTGTAGGAACCTTTATATATGGTTTGATAATAAACATTATGAAAACCTTGTAAAATCTGCTTTGTTCATTTGTTTATTTCCCCCAAGTTCTACCTAGGAAACTCTCTTCATTACCTAGTAGACAAGGAGCTTGCCTACGTTAAGGAAAACACACAAGTTGCAACGAAACCTACGTTAGGGGAAACAGACTTGTCGTCCTAGCCAATGTGACCGGTGGCGGACTCGTACTCTTGATCAGCGAACAACAAACCTCGATCACCTGGCCACAGCTCCACTGCTCAAAGATATATTTTAAGGGTTCTAAGGCTTAATTAAAAAAGGATTGAGATATTTCATATGTTATCTGTAACACCTCGATAAATTGAAAAGGAAATTGAAATAATGTAGATTTCTAGCTATATCATTTTTAGGAAAAACTCCGTAACTATCTTTGTATGCAATACTGCTCTACAAATATATACAACTTTGTCTTTGAACATAAAATTATAATAAATTAAAAGATAAAGTCATTTTGATAACTATTTCCAAAAACTAAAAAGTTTATAAATACAATCTTACATTTTTGTTGCGGTTCACTGAAAGTTCTTGAATTTTGTTGGTCGAGCCATGGTAGATTTTATATAATACGTACAACATAATTTGTTCTCAATAAGACGCTTAAATATTTAAACGCAAAAGCTTCAAAGGAGAGAAATATTCCTGTATACTTCTCGGAAAGAAAGTACAAAGCTAGTGCAATTCTTCTGCTGCAACTTATTTCAAGAAGCTCGTCCACAGAGATTTGATGTTTGTTTTTCAATCTTTAATATTTTGTCTTACGTAACAGGTGCATAAAAATTATCAAAAGAACACCAAAATCATTTTCCTTATTTAGCTGTACCAAAGGTTACTAACTGTTATTATGGTTGAAGCCTCGCAAGTACCTAGCACTTGGTATTCTACCAATTGATCACAAATAACCCGAGTGTTATGCATTGCATTCAACTCTTCAGATTGTGCCATTCCTTCACAACTGTTTGTGGCTTTTGTATCATGCTCGTCCAGTGTTCCAACTCTTTCCCGCGCGCACACAAACCGCCGCCCACAATAAACGAGCCCAGTGACTTGTCGTTCTTACCGATTCCAGAGGTGCTGTGAAACACTTCGAAGTTGAAACACGCCACCTCCATACCCTGTTGGTCAATCTTGAATTCTACTGTTTGGTTGTAAAACGGTTCGTTGGTAGCTTTTTGGACGGACGTCTTTTTTACTTTGTGCGTTTTGTTGAGAACAGAGTATGTAATTTTCACGTATGAATCTAATCAGAGAAATAAATTTATACGTTATGTCTATTACTACTATTTTACGAGCACTTGTGATATAGAAATGTGTACTCGTGGTACAAAATAAGCGCCCCATTGTATTTGAAAGGGCTTCTACTTTACAACAGTATTCCACTATGCTACATCTCTTTCCAATGAAATAAAAATTATCTGAAATATCTCCTGAGAATTTCAGCCTTATCTCTATCGCCAAAATAAAAATTAGTTACAGCTAAAAGATTATTATTATCGATGTAAAATAACAAAAATTACAGTATATAGTATCAGGCATGCTCTCTGATAGTATCTATAGAGAAGTTATATTTCTTACCTGGCAGTGAGACATCTTCATTACCTATCTGCTGCGCACGTATGATATTGACAGCCACTCTGTTCAGATTGGGAAAATGCGTCAAGCCCACTTGTAAGCGACCGGCTCCGCTGGATAACTAAAATACAAAATGAAATAAGTTCATGTGGAAATGGTGGCGTGGGTATGGCTTAGATAAGATAAAGTATACTATGAATAAGTCACACCTTATTAATTAATCACGCGCCAGAACTGAAAGAAAAAGGTCATACATGATTCCTGTTACAAACTGTATTTCAAATAATGTCAGATAATGACGTCATTAGAAATTTGAAACTTTGGTCACATTTTTTGGTTTATTTTAAGATATTATAAAGCAATGATTTTGTCATAATTATTAGAGCAAAAATGGCAAAGCAGTAAATAGCAGTAATAAAGACGATTGTAACTTGCTGGTCACTGTGTGAGACATGCTCAGGAAATTTCTATTTGGTAACCAACTGAAGGCTAACCTAGGGAAAAGGAAATGTATCTTCATCAATAACCTACGTCAGTTACATAGGTATGGCTAATGTAGAAAAAAGACAGGGTAGAGAGAAAGTGCACAGTAAATTATTACTATAGGGCCGGCTAAAATATTCAATTACCACCAAAATTGCGATGATTTAAGAGTTGGTTATTTTAAGGAACCTCGCGTTGCAAAATAGAGTTCCTCGGTCGACTTTGACTTTTATGACTCTGTTATACTTTATTGAACCGCAATATTCTTTGTTTGCACAATGAGTTTTTCCGCTTTATAGTTCTTGGAGCAAAAAGGAAAGGACGTAAAAAGATATTGTCTTTTTTATGCATCCTGATGGCTAAGGTGAGAGGATACGAGCGTTGGTAATAATCTTCCATCACGGATTCCTCTTATATTATAAACTTTAAGATTGAAAACACTTTCAAAACAAAAGTTCCCAGTTTTAAAGATAATTTTCTAATAATGCGGTACTTTATTGCTTCATTGTTCAAAATTATTCCTGGTTTGCGAGTTTTTTGCCAATATATCTGATCATTCTACGATAAAAGTTAGATGAGTGTTTGAAACATACCCTCGGTTTGGCGAAGTGGCTGGGTGGTGTATTACCGAATGACAAAACAAATCTTTAATTTAATTTTAATGGTGAAACAAGATTAAAATGGGATAAAACTCTTTTTGCGATATTATTTTAACGGATTGCGCCACCCGTCAGCAAATCACAGTTATTTTAGTTCAAAGGTCTCCAAAATAAATAAACAGTGTGGTTCAGAATTCTATGAATTAATTCGTAAAACACTGTAGAAAAATGGTTTTGATGACTCTATTATCTTTTGTGAACAAGACTGTAGTTAAAACGAAATAAAAATAAAATAATAATAACACTTACCTGCGACGACCTTTCGACGTCTCGCCAAAAATCCGTCGGTGCCGTTATATCTAGATTTTCTAGGGGGAACAAAACATGGCCCATTGTTGTCTGCCGCATGAAACGATCCACATCGAATACGGTTATTCGTAGAGTTCTTTCAGCCAACAGACTGTACGACATGGTGAACATAAAAGTCTCTTTAAAAGTCGGATTTCGCGTCTTCCGCTTCATTTTAGATTGTAGGTACCTCTTTTCGTCCGGTAGCAGATACATCCGAATAAATGGATCACACGATGAAGTGGAGGATAGTGCAAGGCTTGACCTTTGTTGCCTACCCGGTAAATTTTTAATCCGGTCAACATTGACTATGAGTTTTTCTGAAGACGCGTCGTATTCAAGGCTGAACCAAATGCGACCGATATTACTCGGTGGTAAATCTTCGTCCATCTCGTGGTCACTTTCCTCGCTCGTCACGTAAAGCTCTGGTTTTAATAGTCCTAGATTCGTTTCAGACGAGCCCCGAAACACGTTTTTCTCCTGAGGTGGCACATCAAACTCTTCACTACCGGTGGGCGCCCACGAATAAGGACGCCCGTTACCTAGTCCCGCCACAGTAGGCAAAGTGAACTTGACAGTACTTATATCGATTTTAGGTGTGGTGACAACTGGGTGCTGATCAAAACTTGGTATTTTTTCAAATCCTTTGCCATGGCGTCTTTGCCAATAATAGTACCATACCAAGTAGGCAATTAACAACACAAGTATCAAAACGACCAGTATAGAGGCAATTATATAAAGTTGAGCTAAAATAGACGAAGTTCAAAATTATTTATCGGTGATAAAAAAGACATATCTATTCTATTTTGAAAACAACTTTCTGATTCAGAAGCATAGGGGTTAAGCGGTCTTGTTTTTAAATGTTTTAGTTTTTTTTTAAATAGAATGTTAGATATAAAACTGTACTAATAATATACCAGATAACCTATATAAACCTCTATCGACTCAAGCAAGCCACCGACATTCAAACAGTTTTTTGGGGTTCCTGCTATTCATATAATTGCATGTCTGAGGATGTGTCAAAACCTCATAAAATAGACGGAAGAACGAGACATTTGATGAAATTTGCCTCGATTCTACAAACACATTTAATAGACTTTTCTCTAAAAGAACTACTGATATAAATTGAAACTTTCAAACTTTATGCAATGTACGAAAAAATAATTCAGAAAATGACTTTACAAAAAGGTTAGTGGCGTATTTGTAACCTAGTCACACATAGTCACACACATTAGATCGATACTCTTTTTAATGATTACCCTTCACTCGTGACTATTTTATAAATACACCCCCTGTTTACTGTAAACAACCTATCTTCTTACCTGTCGTTACTGCCATGCCTTTGCTCGTCGACCTAAGGTTTGTATAAAACAAACATAAAATTTGTAAAATGGTTATAGAATGTTTACTAAAGAATAAAACAACTACATTTATTTAAAAAATATATAAGCAAAGGCTTAAAAAATTTCCTTTTAAACAGTGGAAGAATGTTGCTGAATAATACCTACACCAACACTCACTTAGGACTGTCATATGAACAGAACCTTTGGCAAGCAACAGCCTTATTCGTATCCTTGGAATTTATGTGATTAATTATATAAGAATTTAATTCGATTCAGAAATTATGAAATTTTGGTTTATCACACAGTTCTATACAGGACAAAACAACATTACAAGTATTTAGAAATACTTTTTTGTTGCATCAATTTCATTTTTCAACAGGGATTAGATAAACTTGTGCATTAACTGAACGTAATCCACTGAGTTTTGAACACAGGAAAAATTCCTCAAATCCCTTTGCAAATAAATGACCAGAGGAAAAGGACATATCACCAGGGAAACCTGCAACCTTTTCCCTGGGAAAGAAGTATTTCTCGGGAGAAAAGTTGCAATTAATCACATAAATTCCAATTACTAATTACAATTATACATCCACCATATGTTCATTATACTTCCTGTCAAAACACAATCAAGTCGTCAACATTTACGAAAGTGAATTATTCTTTTATACAAAATATCGATGTCATTTTAACACTAATTTACTGATGTAAATTTAAAATTAAGTATTTTTTACATGAGAAGTTATCATAAAATCATCGTAAAATCATTCGAAATCCAATATAAACGATCTACTTTCAATAGAAGTTACTAAGTTACAGCTAAATTGCTTTTTTCTGTCGTTACGCCACGTAAAAACACTTAACAATTGTTCCCAGAACAACAATGTTTATTTATTTTAACCTTAATAAGTTTTTGAAGATACGGATAACGTTATCGGTTCAAATGACTAACCGTAAGCATAAAATAGTCACCCTGTTAATTCGTCTTTTACATCGAAGCTCTCTTATAGATCACTTTAACCTAACAAATACACTACACGATAAAAACGAATTCATCTTACCCGACTTAGTTGCAATCAGCACATTGTCTTCTGAAGATACATCATATACGAAACAACAAGAGTTTGATATACTTTTAGTTTCTTATTTTGGTTGTTGTTCTTATTTTCATGTACTAATCTAAAACAAAAACAGATTTATATATTCTTCAAGAGTGTTGATAAGATTAGAAAGTGGTTTTGAAGCTATGCTATTTATGTTGTATTTTTAGTTAGACAGGTAAAATACATGTCAGCTGTTATCGATCAACACATTATAAACATTAGTAAATAAATGAGTCCCTGGTGTATACGTAAATTATATTTGAAATGCGGCTTAAAAAATGTCTTTCTTTGTCTCGTTGGATAAAGGTGGTGTCAAAAACCAGGCATTCCGAATTATTTTTATATGGTTCTCATTTAAAAAGAAAATTGTATATCCCGAATCATGGAAAATATGTAATATGATAACTAAAACTGGCCAATTAAGTTTTTCATTTTGAGATGAAAAATCAAAGATTATTGACATTTCGAAACCGTGTACGTTTCAGAAGTCAAAATTTAAGGGATATACAACTTTGTCTTTGTAAAATTCTCACAACTAATCGCAAGGATTTATTTGGTGCCTAAAAGTATAAACTTTGCGAAATTTGATCAATTCTCATTTCTATTTAACAGTAAAATGATCATCAGTTTGTGTACAGGTGATTAAATGGAACCAAAAAGATATAGACTTGTTGATTGATAAACAGGTATATAATGAAGATCAGATTTGCACCAAATATTTATCATGAGAAATGTTCTGTTTGTTGTTCAATTTTTTTGTATTGTTGACAGGTGGACAGAAAAGACAAAGATGACCTAGTTCCATTTTAAGACCTGTCCACGCACAAGTTCTATTTTTAATCCCTAAAAAGAGTGAAATCTTGTATTTCCGTGTGAAAAAAAAACATCCCATAAACAGACTATTGACGTTATACATGAATTTCGAGTCTTTTGTAGAAAATATGCGATTTTCCATTTATCTAGTTTCTGGATTTAATGTAAAAAAAGTACTGAAAATTTATTGTTCAACAAAGTAATAAAAACACTTCAAGTTGATTCCTCGTTGTCTACGTGAAATTTTCAGTACTTTTTAGACCTTTTTAAGTGTGCCCTTAAAGCTGCAGAAAATGACCCTATTTTGAAACCATATACAGATTGGTTAAGAAAGAAAATACTGTATTCCATACAGGTAGAAGAATAACAGATGTACCGTTAAAATCTTTTACGACTTCTTTTGTATTATTAGAATTTCAAAAGACTCGCTACCTTTTAAAAAAAATGCCCTTCTTAATATTGTTTTATCTATATAATAATAGCTGTGATCTTTATCTACGTATTAATGGTAGCCGCGAGCTGTGAGGGAAATTATTTCAAGATTTTCAAAAAAAAAAAAATCGAAATTTTTTTATGGTAAAAGATTTATTTTTTTGTGAAATTCTTTTGGGCCTAAATTCATGTAAAAAAAATTTTGTTTTAAAAAAAATGTTTTAGTTTTTTTTACGTCATAAACAGCTGGTTTTATGTATTGTGCGTAAGCAGTCTCTTCAGTGTCCTTGCGACGCTGGGAATCAGCTAGTATTATATAGTTTGTCAAATTTAAATTTTTCAAAATTTCATAATAACTTGCTTACGGGTAAGATGTAATGTCAGTTCAAATATGTGAATTTTTGTTGTGCTACATTTCTTTTATTATAAAATATAAGTTCATGAAAAAAAAGTAGGTGAAGCTCAGTGGGCAAAGCTAAAGAAAGTACTTTTTTGAATAAACTTATACAAATATATTCTAACGTGTTCAAGCCAGTCTATAATTATTAATAATCCCGTAATAAAAGATAAAACAGATAAAAAACCGATTTAAAAAAAATCTTAATAACATTCCATTTTATCCATCTAGGTTGAATCAGTCAAAAAAAAAACTTTATTAAAGTTCTCAAAACTCTTGGTTGAGCCGAAGTAGAGGATATTTAAATGGCTAGTTATAAAACAAACTTCCCAGGGGACATGTTTAATAAAAAGCCCCTAGAAAATTTCTATTGAATAACGATAACGAGAAAATGGATGTCATCTCTCAAAAGCACACTCGCGCGTTGCAAATAATTAATAAATTTGCCGACGGTCTTCCAAAAATCCTGTCTGTTGGTTTACTTCCTCCGTGTTTTAACATACACGACCCACGACACAACTCAAAGCTCCATACTTCCGTCGGATAACTCAGCGGGCAAAATACTACAATACGGAAGAGTGTTTTTTATCGATTTGGCACGCAATATTGCACGCCGTATCCATAGAAAACACTCCTCCTCGTTAACTTTGTGAAGTGCTTTTGTAATTTATTTTTTGATGAAGACCGCAAAGGAAAAAGTCGCCCTATGAGCCAAAGTGAAGATATTATAATAAAATAATAAACTTATAACAGTGTGTGAAGTACAGTTTATAAAACAATAAAAGAGAACATACGAACAATTCAAAAATATTTTACAAGTAGCATCTGTCTAAATAGTTTGTAAACTGTGATTAAAATTTAATGGTGTTCGTTGAACGTTTATTTCGCATGTACTTTTTATCTTATGATTTTTCTCTTTTGTTTATATTTATTAAACAAGAAAAAAGGACTTTGAATGATAAATTTGTTCTTGATGAACATCTATCCCCTTCTCAACATCATCAAAGAAAACAAAACCAACGAACTAATGATTATTATTAAGTTTATTATCAATGAGGGTTCTGCTATTTTTGCCAATAACCTAAGACGGGTTACGTGGTTAGTAGCATTCCACGTGTATGCAGGAACTGTGAAGTAGCGATTCACATTAGAGTTAATTTCATATTTTTTAAATTTTACAACTAGAATTCAACTGTAATTCCATTCATACCAACAACAATGAATAGGTTTGTTCTGAAGGATGTTGAGCTCATAAAATATTGTAAAGCAACTAAATCGGTCACAAATCCGAGACTTCAGAACAAACTCATATATTGATTGCCTTGTATGAATGGAATTTCCATGATTTACAATCTAGTTACATATCTTTAATTGTTTTGAGAAATAGTTCTACCATCAGTTATGAGAAAGTGTATTTCCATGAGTGAGGGTCATGGGAAGAGGAGTCATTGTTTGTACAAAGCATTCATTAACTAGAAGAAGAACACAAGTTGGGGGTAATGTAGTGGCAATTAGTATCAGACTGCATAGACAGATTAGTCTAGCTTTTAAAAAATCAACTGACGCGAGAGGAGATTAACTTGGTCTAGGGAATCACTTAATGTTTGATTTATGTTTCTTGTTTGTGCATAGTCTTTGGACTTTGAATAATAGATAGTGTATTCTCAGTTTTGTATTGATAAGTTGGTACCTAGTCTTAACTAAAACATAATTAACTGTACTTCAAAGAAAGGAAGCCTGATGGGATTAGCAATGGTTACCAAGTTCTATCATCGAAGGTCTCGTGGCGGGATTGAATCTGCGACCCTTCGGCCCTAAGCTTTAACCACTCGGCTAACGTTATTGCAACTTTATATTCGTCATGATTAGGGTAGAGATATACATACCCCATAACAAAGCTACTTAAAATCACATTCACACTTATTTCATATCTAATTTTGCAAATTTTCAATATCTACTGTAATATACCTTATCGGACAAAACAATGTCGGACAAAAGTGACGAAATTTTTTGGAGGTGACGAAAATTATGTCCGGCGAAAAAATATTTCCGACATTGTTTATTTGTCCGATAAGGTATAAAGAAAAAAAACTACAATATTTAGTTGGTCGATGAAGACCGCGCTACTGCATCGAATGTTGTTCTCTATAGCCCACTTATCCAACAGCTTTTTTAAAAACCATTTCACGCTGCGTTGGTGCGTTGGCATACTTCTATATTTAATACAAGATTATGCATGGAACTTGTGACTTTTGAGAAAAAAACTGAAATGCGTCGGTTGACTTTGCATTAGCGAATTTGTTAAGAAATCAAAAGTTTTTTAAGTGGAAACATATTTTCTGTTGAATCATCGATTGAAGATTATTCAATTATTCGTGCTTGTACCTTTCTTAATAATCCTGAATTGCGTTAAAAGAGACAAAGGAATTTGATACCTTATTTTTTGTCATCTTTGCAAGTTTTAAAAAAGCGATCCTTTATAAAAAATTATATATGTCTCTTCTAATAATTGCTAAAAACTCAGAACTATATATCAATATTTAAGTAAGGCTTTTGGCTACTATATGTGAAAAAGAATTTAGCGTTCAAAGTTATGCGGTTTTTCTACTCACCCGGTATATGGAATAAATTTCAATTCATCAGTACACTTTTTCGGAGCCTCTGGTCCAAGTACTTCCTCGTTATGGAATTCGAAAGTGCGTATCGTGCAGTCACATCAGTTATATGCTAGAGAACATAGAATCCATAGAGTCACCTTTTCAATAGCCTCATCTATAGCAAATCAGTTTTATCTTATCTAGATGAGGAAATCACACACGCGTTAGAATCTTGTTGTGGGTGAATTATATAATTTGCTCACCTCGTGGATATGAGTAATTATCGAGTAAGATACTTGCAATTGATTATTCATTGGTTATGTTTTTCTTTTCTGATTTATAAGAGCAGAAACCTACATTAGAAAGAGTAGTACGATACGCTTAGACATATCTCTCAGTTACCAAGCGATTACTTTTCATTTGTCGCGCAGGATCGGGGTGAACTGGAATTAGGGGATTAAACTCAGTGATTTCGCGTGGTTCCATATCGAATCTCAAGGAAAAAGTTGTAAGTAAAAAGAGATTGAAGAGATTTTCAGAGACGTATGACTTGTTTTCTTTTTGATCAATTTTCAAAAAGTTGTTTTTCAATTATAAAACATGATTAGCAACATTACAAAATCATATTAAATATTTGATATCACATAGTAGAACCCAAAACCCGTACCGCCTAGAAAATTTTACCTTAGATATTTTGTGTAAAACTTGCGAGCCTTTAGTTGCACTAGCAAGTGAAATTTTATACCCTTACGGGGACTTATTAAAGCGGTAAAAAAAATAAAAAAACATTAACATTACCGGGACTCGAAATTCCGAAACCCTGTTTTTACGACCCTTACTGGCGGCACATGCCCATAGGTTTAGTACCCCCCCCCATTGATTAGAGAATATTTGAAAAAGTTCAATTTGGTGAATATAGAACACCGTTTGAAAAATAAAATCATAAATGAATTAATGCCTCGTCTTCAACTTCTTAGTGAATTAATGCCTAGTCTTCAGCTTCTTAGTGAATTAATTGCCTAGT
>JAYRBV010091000.1:0-15382 GCA_036023255.1 Mitrocomella polydiademata
TTTATCTAAATCACTTAAGCACGTAAATTAATTAAGCACGTATTACGTGCTTAAGCACGTAAAATTATGTTGAGCACTTAAGCACGTAAAAATATATTAAGCACGTAAATTTTACTTGAGCACGTAATCACCTATAAGCACGAAGAAGCACGTATGTTTAGCAGACTCAACACACCCCTGTCCCATCTGGTAACTCAGCACCGACTGGAGTGAAAATAATTTCTAGATCCTAATGAATTGAATGAAATGTCGCTTAGTTAACATTGGGAAAATATTTTGGCCTGTTTATAGAAATTACTTTCTCAAGCCACTGGGTTTGTGTTATTTTTTACTACACTATACTAGGTAGAGTCAGATATGGGTTTATTATTTTGGTTTATTTTGGAATATTTTTTCACTTGGTTTCAACTGGGGAGGGGGGGGGGATCTGACTATGGTAACTGAGCATGAGTTGCTGAACTCATATCATAGGCAATTCGTTTATTAAGGATCCACACTTGGAACGAAAACATCTAGATGTATGAAACTGATTATCATTATGTTTTTATTGTAGGCAAAAACAAAAATCATTGGTGCATACTGTGATTCCTCAGCGGAAAGGGTAATCCTTACAAAGGAACCTACTAGGTACAGATGTACATGTACTGGGATCAAAACAACAGAAAATGAGCTTCATTGTATTATACATTATTGGCACTGCCCTATTTGAACAAAAAGGTGAGTTGATAAGTTCAGATAGAGTCGTTATCTGTTTGTAAGAACAAACCTCCTAAATTGCCATAGAGCGTGATACAGTGTGCTTCAGAAAATGTGATACACGTCTTTGTTTTCTATTGAGAATAGTTCCATTTTTCTTATGAGTGGCACGCTGAAAAAAGGGGATAGTTGATATAAATGCAGTACACTCTCAAAAGTAAACGTTTTAACGAGTTTATATAAACATATTACTGATTACGATACTAATTCTTATTTTTAGACTTGCTGGTTCAAGCTACTTATTTGTTTCTTCGACGACAACTTATAAAGACATGGTAAATTCCTGCAATTTTCACGAATTTTCTTTATTATGTAAATAGAATATTTTGTTTGTTAGCCCGATCAATTGTCATTATTGTTAATTGAGCATAACTCTGTTTTGGTTATCAACTATTTTCGGTTATTTAAAAATTTCACTACTGAGGGAGAGTGAAATTCTGTTTAAATTTTCCCTATTTCAGAAGTTTTTCGGATTAAAGGATAAGAAAGAAGTAGTAACCAATAAGATAACCAATAATATTCTTACATCCAAGCAACAAAGACAATTGATTTGGCTAGTAGAGTCTCGTTACAACAATGTAAAAAATGATACTTCTTCAGACTTTTAAAGCTCTTTGTTTATTACTCTACTAAATCTCTCAAAAACACTCTAAAAGTAAAAACTCAAATATTTAGTTTGAAAGAGATTGAAAAATACTGTAATGTCAAAATTCTGGGGAAAGACATTTAACAGACTTTGTATTATATTATATATCTTGTGTAAAAAATTGTACATATTTACAGAAATATGTAATGATATTTCAGACGAAAAATGCTTCGTGGTCAATTGTGACTTTTTGACCATGGATAAGCAAACTTGTGTAAAATATTCAAACGATAAAAATTTTATATAAATAGACTTTTAAATTATTATCTTTATTAAAATATCACGAGGCGATATTTCTATGTAAATATTCAAATTAATTTTAATATTTCTGTATTTAAAAAAATGTTTTATTTTTACAGGACACTTTCGTGTTGTCCTTGTATGTAAAAATTGTTCATAGCGTGTATATAATGGTACGATAAAGAATCTTTCTCCACCTCATGGTGGAAAGCAAATTTGTTTCAAGTTGTTCAACTATGAAGGGTGTCTAAGAAAAAGGATAAATTATTAGAAATCAACAACGGTAGCATTTTTTTTCCCCGAGAGACCCTGTAATAAACACCCTGTTAACTGAGAACGACATCCCTGGGAACGTCTAGTGGAATTTACTAGTACATCACGAACTGTATGTTCATCGTGTTTTCATCAACCTACGGTCGGTAAGAACAATAATAAGGTGTGATGTCTGACATTACACAAAAGGCGTTGGAAAGAAAAACCCATTAAAATCTCTTTTGCGTAAGACCATGTTAAATCTTATGTCAATGTTTTATTGCAGCGTTTCTTTTTTTTTGTGTTCATAGATTATTATATATAGGTAAATATTTTGTATGTATAGAATATTATCTTGTAGGTAGTCAAATGTAAATAAAAGCCATTTTTTTGTCACCGATTATCAAACTTCTTTACGCGCCATTTTAATTTTTGGCGGGAATTCTTTATTCTTTCTTTCTTTTTTCTTCAAAATCAAAATGCAGAGTGAACTTTGCTTTCACTGTAATCTTTTAATATTTATGTACATTTTCTCATGTAAATTACTAACTTAAAATATAATACAGAGAAGAAGGACAAGTAGACAGCAAAATTATACATTTTTCTTGTTCTATATAAACTTTTCCCTGCGCTCAAATTTATAATCACGCCTCAATATACCATTAGATCAAGGTGTTATAAATGTCCAAGTCCTACTGCAGAATGTTCGTTAATACCTCTTTTGTCGAAATTGATAGAAATGAGAAGTTTATGGTATCTAAAAAGATAAGTATAATCAAAATATGAACATGATTATTGGTCATGACAAATTAAGCGATGGAAGCAATAGTTGAATTACTAAAGGGTTTTCAGGTGATCAAATTACACACTTTTTAAATCATTCGTCGGCACACTGTAATTAATTGTGAATTCATAGTGATGTGAAAAAAGTAATAAAAAATTCATTAATACTTTAAGTGTCTGGAGTATGCACATATATATTGGGCGCTGGAATGTGTCAAATCTATCCCACGCATTTTGGTTTCTAAAGTAAAAAAATAAAGTACCACCTTACAAGGAATTTCGTGCACTGGGTAGGTGAAAGATTCTGGTCAACCCAGCAGGAGGAAAACATCTTGTTCACATGAAAGGCGGAAAGGTACCAGAAGCCATGTATATAGCTTCTAGTGGTTCCAAAATATTATTAAACAATAAATAATTCGAGAAAACCAGCAGGCGGAAACCTAGGTTTCACAGAAAGGCGAGAGTTGAGGCGTTTATTTTCATTACTGGTGGTACGATTCGACTTAGCGACGAGAAAAAAACAAAAACAAACAGAAGTGGCGCGGCATGAGAAATCTCTTGAATAAACAAAGAGTAATCATTTTTTAAATTCCCCCCAAATTATGTCACTAGAGATAATCACATCAGTGCTTAAATTTTCAAATTTTCTTTCTGACTATTACTAAAAATCAAGAACAAAAACCTTTCCAAAAAAATATCTAATATTTAAATGGAAATTCTGTAAGATGAAGATCCCATTATAAAAGTTAAAAATTAAAAACTAAACATACTACAGGGTGCTGTAAGTACACGCTTAAATAGGTTTGTGATTATGATAAATACTTTTAATGTGTTAACTAAAGGCTAGTATTTTTATTTCTGTTTTCACCATCCCTAAAATAATCTTCTGTCAGAGACCATTTCATTAAAAGCAAACTTTTTTACTGGTGCACCTTTTTTCGCAAGTTTGACTTTGTTTAACAAGTGGCAAAAATGTCATACGTTTGTTTACACAAATGGTTAAATCTTAACAATAATTTGTCAGTTGTCAAGTAGACAGATGACAGAGTGAAGAGAAAGAAAAATAACTTTTGCCCATTCATCGGAGACATATGAAGTTATTCGATACCTTAGTGAATCATCAATGTACCCTTTGTCGCATGCCCTAATACAATTTCATTTTACAGAACACCCACGAGAAAGCTCTGTAGAAATTTGAATGTGATCTTATTTTCTTTAAATTGAAATCGGCTAGATTATTTATAGTCTGCCGAATTTATTTCTAAAGGTAAATTTCTACTTCAAATGTAACAACCATTATACATTAGGACCCAACCTAAATTCTATATTTTAGAGGCCGTAATATTGTATCTATATCTATCTTTATATGCATTTCAAAATGGTAGCCGAGTAAGTGTTTCTACATAATTTGTTAAAAAATACAAGCTTTTTTCCTTACACCAATTCCCTTAGAAGTTAAAAACATTAACAATAGATTAACTCCTTCGACAAAATTATTTTTTAAAAAAGGACCAAAATACTCTTCTTTTTTTAAATAACCTTGTCTAAGTCCAAAAGCTTGATAAAAAAACTTTGAAATTGCTTTTTTGCCAATATTTTGACAATTCTAGTATTTTCAAGTATTTATAACCAATTTAGGGTTCTATCTGTTACAACTCGTACATTTTCCATATAAGGAGCAGTAATCTTTCTAAGTCACCCTGTACAACGAACAACCGGAGAAATGCCATCCCCTAAAAAGATAAGTGTGTGGAAATCACAAACCAGCAGCACCACGAAATCAAAACAACTTTGTTTGTATCGGTAGCTCTTTGACTAGTCCATGCCGGAAGTCTCAGATACTAAACACAATTTAGTTTCAAAGCCCTTAAAAAATATAATTTTAAATACGTAAAAACCCTCGATAGCTATTATATCTAATTAATTCAGATAGTTTCATAACGATAGGTTTATTCAGATAAAGTCTATATGTTTCTACCATATTCTGGCTGTCTGTGAGTACTGTATCTGCATTGGCTAGCCAGTTATGAAAAAACTGCTATTAATACTGGTCTTGAACAGATCTACTTTTTGTCAGTAGATGTTTCTAGGTTTTTACCAATAGAAGCCTTGCTTACGTTAAGAGTTCACATTTGCTGATACATTTCTAACAATTAGAATTGAAACTACTTCTCAAGTTTGCTTAGACATGCGTGTATAGTTTATCCGCGGCACATTTTAAAACCGCGCAACGCAATCCCTAGAGATTACTGCCCAATTACCAGAAACACACGCGTTGCGATACTAATGCATTTCATGTAAACACGATTTACTTGACAAAATAATTGGCGAGTTACATTTTCGCGAGCGAAACTGTCAAGCATAGTCGTAAGATAATTCTTCAAATCTTTTGACAAATCATCTTTGTCAAAAGGTTATTTTCTATGAAATCAAACCAGCTAAATTTAACAAGAAGATCTAAATCAGTGAAATTATCTTATGACTATGCTTTTCTTTAGGTTGGTGAGCTTGACATATCCGTGGGACCGCAAGGACCTCGAGGACCACCAGGCATTAACGGGACAGTCGGACCGAAAGGACTAGAAGGACCTCAAGGAGCCAATTTGACGAATTGTTTTTACAAGAGTACTACAAGGAATGGAGCACGTGAAGTAACGGTAGTAACAAGCGCAGTAACCGTTGCCGAGGTTAGTTGGTTAATTCTATAAAATATTATTACTTCATTTTATGTATAAGTTCAAGAATAATCACTAGATTTATTTATACTAACCCTTATTAAACTGGCAGGGGAGGTATGAATTTGTTTACGGAAAAAAATATTGGGAATCTGTGCCCAATGAATTTTGATTGGTTACGGTTTCCCAGACCTGTCAATTCGTGAGGAAAAGTTGAGTTGGAATTCAACTTTGTCTCAGGATAGGTGTGACAAAAAGAAAATTATATTGTGCTTGGTACACTTTGTCAGGTGCCGTGCTGTCAACGTTCAAAAGCATATCACCCCTATACCTGAGAGCCCCCCTACCAGTTTTGAGGAACCCTTAAACTTCCCAGCATGCAATACTCCACTTTTTGTCATTTCTTCATCGTATGAGATAACTATATATTTATTGTAAGTAAGTGGCGCATCTCGTTCTTTTTCAGCATCAAAAGATTATCAGTGCTGCTTGCGCACACGTCGATGTTGGCACCGTAGAATTGACACTTCTTGACAATGGACATTATCAATGCAAGTGTACATTTGGGAGTGACCGTAAAGCATGTACCTTGCATTATTGGTTCTGTGATTTTTAGTTAACCATTGAAACCCCTGAGAGAGCTGTTGGATGATTCCGTGGCAAAATGTAATAATTGCATAACCGCTTACCGTAAATGACCGATTTAGCACACACTCTGGAATAAGCGCCCCTTCTCTTGAGCGAGATATTTTGATAAGCTTCATTATCAAATAAGTACTAAACCTCTGGGTGGTTGTTGGATCGAAAACTATAGCCAGAGCTTTTTTAAACATTTTGTTAAGACGAGCATCTAATGTAATATTTTGATTAAGCGCCCCCTCGAAATATCGAAAAATATAAGCGTTCCGGGCGCTAAATCGACCATTTTAGCGTAAACGATATAACGCTTCAGTTGTATTTAGATGAACTGTGATTTTTTTTTGGTCATCGGACTACTACTGGGTTTCCACAAGCTAAAGATTTAGTAGTTAGTATGTTACACAAACTAATGGAATGCTATGCTTACTTGGCACATTTCAAAATTTTCTATACAATTCGGGATGATGTTCGGGCTACTATATTTTTTTCATTTTTTTCGCCACGACTGTAAATATTATTTTAATTTTATTATTTTATTGGCTTTAAGAATTTACAGAAAACATTATCATACACAAAGGAGATATTTGTAATTATTTTTTTACCCTATCTGTTTTCCTTATTTTGACCCATCTTCTTTCAAATGTACAAGAGATATATAATAAAATTACTTAGTTGATCAGTGAACCGGTCCGTAAGAAAATCTACGGATCGGTCGTAATTTCATTTCAAATTGCGGTTGTAAGACTCATATCCCTTTCCCCCCCCCCATAAAAAATATATATTTAGGATTTAGAATTATCATATTATTTCATTGTCATTAAAAATGAGCCCTACAATTCTAATTTGAAATAAAATTATGCTTGTTGTGTAGTTGATCAGTGACCCAATCCGTTCGGAAATCTGCAGATCGTGCGGGACTCGACCTAGCCATTCTAGAGCTACTGCTCTACCAACTGAGCTATCGGACGTCAGTTGGTAGAATTGAAGCGAGTTCAATAACGACTGATCAACTTAGCAGAGTACAATCAAACTCTGACGGAATGTGACTACATGTTTACGGTCATTTGGGCTATAACGAGCGCAATTTTAGGGCTCATTTCACTTTTATTTTATCGTTGCTCATAGCTCAATTCCCTGTTTTAGTGTCAGCTTTCAAAACTGATTTTAACCAATTTAAAACAAAACTTAAAAACGTATTTGAGAGGTTTTTGTTCTTCTTTTCTATAAGCATTGAAGTATCTACCGCAACCTTTAAATCAAAAGCTCAATCCAAACATTCATAAAAATTGTTTTATTCCATTGAAGAGTTAGTATTTTTATTATGTATGAGTTATACTGTTGTCATTATAAAACTGACAATATTTTCACCACTAGATTGAGACAAAAAGAAGTGGAAAACGTGGGGAGATTGGTCCTCAAGGGCTGGCCGGTTTCAATGGTTCAATTGGAGCTGAAGGAGATGGAGGACTTGGTGTTGATTTTGCTGGCTGTGAAAAACTAGAACAAAAACAAGCATCAAGTTTCATTATACAGAATATTCAAGACGTATGTTAAAGGCAAATTAATTTCCCGTGCCGTACTTGAAGTCTAATTAAAATAAAGTGTGTATCAAAAAAATTTACTCGAGTAGTATTAATTTTGATACACTTTGTAGCTCATATACAGGGTGCATCAATAAATATAGGACACAATGATAAACAATAGGTAGAACGTACTCCTAGGTTTTATGATGTACCCCCGTTCGTTTGTAGTATCCCCCTGACTTTGTCATTTTCTAGTACACAGCAGGGCCGTAGCAAAAAGTCAAAATTATTATGTTATTATGTAATTATGTTAATATATAATTATTATGCGATTTTAAGTTTTCTTTTTGAATTTAAAACACCCTTAAAAGCTCATTTTAAGGCTCATAGACATGAAAAATACGATTTTATATTGAATCTTTAAGAAATGAACACTTTTATTATTATTGGGGGGGCTTTCCCCTAGAATGGTCGGTTTTGATTTATCAGTCAGATTCTTATCTATCTATTTTCCCTCACTAGGTATATGTTGAATTAATATTTGTATATTATATTTGTACCTGACAAGCATTTTTATTCCATTATTTTTTCAAGGAAATAGTCGTACCCTAAAATATCTTTGTTTGAAATAAAAATATCCCTTACATTAAACAAAACTACCATTCAGCCCTGATTTAGAGTATCAGGATATACCGCGATTTGTCTACTGAGTTATTCACAAAGGAGCGTCACATTTAGATTATTAAACTTTTCAAGTATTTTCACGTTGGCATTTGACTACAATTTTAAGCGGGTGCCAAGAGTATGAATAAGTCTCTGTAGTATGGTCTTTTAAATTCTTATTTTTCAATTTGCATCTAGGACAAAGTTGTAGTTGGAGCTTTCTGTGCTAGTACAACATCTGAGAAGCCGGATTTATCATTTGATGAATTAAATAACTTTTACCAATGTGACTGTCCACGATCACCGTCTGCTCTTGTTGACGACTGCACGATAGCTACCTTTGTATGTCCAAAAATGCCTGTATGAGGATTGGCATATAAACTGAGGAACTTCCTGAATTCTAATTTGTGCACCATTCTCAATTGAACGATGATGTGAAAAAGACTTCCCGGCTGGTATTTTTACATGGATTCATCGCAGAAACATGCAAAGGTACCAAAAAAACATCAGAGTATAGTTCTCCCTTGAAAATACTGAAAATGAGACGATTGCTGTGAAGTGAACAAACTTAATCGTTATACCAATTGTTACTTGCCCATCAAATAAAAGCAAAAATGATTCTTACGGAAATCAATGAAGAAAATCGATCAATAAATTGGAATTTCCAAGTTGCGGCGGAGAAATGGTATAAAGTCTTACAGTGGGCATGTAAATAATTTTTCTCGATTTTTTTAATAGTAGAAATTACAGTCAATATTCCTAACAATTTATTTCTCAATTTCTTTCATTTTAATCAATTTTAGTTATATCTATTTAGATTTTAAAATTTGTTTTTTGTCTTTCAAAAAACCTAAAATTATTAAACTCTATCTAGTAACATGATTTATACGTTAACCCTAATTCCTATTTTCAATAATATAACAATGATTATATCGCGAAGAAATTGGTAGATTTAATTTACAAACCTCTCAAAAAATTTTTGTAATGGACTGGCATTATGTAGTCCTGACACCTTGTACGCGTAGTTTTCACCATTTAAAAATAAATTTTTGTAATGTGTACTTTTTGGGTCCTCTTTTAGGTACTGTTCTACCCTTCTCTTCCGAAATACATTTTTATACTAGAGATACTGTACGCTATAATACAGATATAATCTTGATCGAGATTGATAGCCCAATCAAGATATTTTCGAGCTATTTTCTAGACTAGTCTGGAGTACCGAATAATCGCCCCCTCCCATTGTTAATTTTTTTTTCGTACCCATATCACTTAAAATGGTGCATTTTCTTTAAAAAATCTCTTTTAACTAATTGTATTATAATTAGCCGTTTGAGTTTACCATTGGTATCACGAACTCTCTTCAATTTGAAATACCCATGAGGTTTTACGACTTCATTCACTGTAAAGTTTTATTTTATAAAGGTCAATGACCATAACGACACTAATTAGATTCTGCTTCTCGTTTTATGTTATTAAATATTGAGCCGGTTTTTTACAGACACTATGTATCATTTTTTCAAAAATTAGTACGGTCGTCAGAAGAGGAAAAATGTCACTGAAGCCTGGATAAAACTTTTAACAAGCTGAAATTTGGCACAGATGTTCCTTAGAGTATTGGGAATCACCAAAAAAGCCCCATGAATCGGAAGTCAGCATCACCTTTTTTTAGTCACGTGACTAGAACCCAGGGAAAACGAAAAATTCAAGTTTCTCAAATTCAAAACAAAATTATATATTATATTCAATGAATTGGTCTCAAAGAGTAGATGAAAAAAAATGTATCGGTTTGGCATCTTTTGATCCTTGGTTGTCGAGTTATAGTGCTTTAAAATTGCTAAAAAGGACGTTTTTTTACCCTTTTGATGACGTCAGCATTCGCGCTCAATAAATTTTTATCCATTTTGAACCATTTATCCCAATAGAGCTTCATTAGTACTTTAAGAGAATGGTATGGCTTGTTTATTTTTGTAGGCTAGATCTGAAGATATTGACGCTTAAATTTTAGCATGTTAAAGATTTTATCCAGGTTTCCAGCCTGAAGACCGTATACTAAAAGCCTTTTTAGCCCTTATGCACACCCTATTTTCTCTAAGCTATTTGCACACTACTAAAAAGTTGCTTCTATTTTTATATTTAAAGAAACTTTTCCTGTCTTATGGTTGAAATTTTCGTTCATCTATTGACTAGACTAAGAAACACAGGTTGCAGTAATGTAGTGGCGATTAGTATTAGACTGCATCAGAGACGGATTGGTCTAGTTTTTTAAAAAATCAACTGACGTGAATGAATTTTTCGGACAAAATTTGTTTGCTTTTATTTCATCTTTTTTCAATAATAGAAGATGAAATACGTTTTAACAGAAGGTTTTTAAACAAAGAATGTATTATATGTCCTTAAAAAACCAAAGTTCTGAAATTTTTTGCGAATCTGAATATTCGCGAAAATGGCCAAAAATCGCAATCGAAAATTTAAACTCTTATTAAAGTGGATTACCCCCTCAATCACAGTTCTTTGAGAATTTCGATTTTAAGTGTTTTATTTAGTAATGCCTATTTACCGTTACCGGAATTCTTTTATTTTGAAATTTTACATTCGGTCTCTAAGGGGCCATTTTTATGCTTTTTAAGGCCGGGTTATTTGCGCTGGCTCAAGCGGGGCTTGTTAGAAACATTCTTATAACTAACTCCAAACTTTGCATGCGCTCTCTAAAATAAGTCTTTCTTGTTCTAAAACCGAAAATAATTTTCTAAAATACTCTTTAGAGCACAAATTGGACATTCCAAAGTCAATATAGCGAGTTCTTCGACATTAATCATGCAGGGCTGATTGTTCCAGAACAAAACCGTAATCAGAGAAATTTAGGTTTGAAACACTCTTCAACTAACAGGCAGATTGGATGCAAGCCTCTCGACCAATAAATTCACTTCGAGCCTGTATTACACTATTCACTGAAGAGCTTCAGCACAAGTTTATTAACTTTGTTATCATTTTACATCAAAATCGAAAATGTCAATTTCACACTATGTCAGGGGGGGGGGGTAATCCTTCTTGAGGTAACCTCTTTTCTGAACTCAGGAGTTCTAGAGGGTATGCAGAATAGCGAGACATGTTTCCGTCATGTTTTTTGATCAGCTATAACTACTTTTTAAGTCATTTTTATACCATAATAAAGACAGTTATCATAATCCACGTAATCCATAAGAAACGAAAAAAATGAGTCATGAATATGATAAATTTTATTATGATTTGCATTATAATGTGTGTAATACAAAAATATATAACCAAAAATCGAGAATAGTTTCAAAAACATATGCATGCATATTTCATATATAAAAAGTTTACGTTTGAGCGGTTCCCCAAGTATAGACAAATCTAAATAACTCAGTAAAGGTCGATAGTGAAGTCTCGGGTTAATGCTCACTCATATTCCTTAAACACAGTGTCACAGAATAAATTAAAGCCTTATAGACAGGCAAAGACAGTGTATTGCATTGCCGCCCCCCTGATGTGTTAAAACCGTACAATGCATTGTATTTGTTGTTTCATTGCAAACTGTAATCTTGTTCTGTGGCACTCTGTAGAGTTAGTATAATGTTTATTTTTCTTGAATTCACTAGTAAATTACACATCGCAAAATAGATCTTGTTTGTTTAGGTAATTGTTATACCAAGTTCTTTGGATGATTATCGTTCCAGAAAATCAATCTATTGTTTTAATTGTTAGTCTCTATTTTTTGGATGGAAGCTCTTCAATTTCAAATCCCTCTGCTAAAAGCACCAACATGGTGTCCTTACGTTTCTTCGGAACAAAGCGTGTCTACGTACATGTTCCAGTTATACTCGTAACCTCTACTTAATCCCGTGTGTACTAATAAATAGGCATCTTTGTATCGTTGGTGATGGATTTGTATATCTGCCTTCTCCGTTCCACTTATTATTCTAACCTTACATATTTAGATAGAGCTGTAGAAGCTTTCCCTTTGCTAATGTACAAGAACCCTAAAAGATGCAACAGGATTTGACTCCTATCCCTTCCGCCTCGTCATTGTCTTTAGGAAGACGTGGCAGCTCATCCAGAAATTGTAGGTCTGGGAGTATTCGAAAGACCCTGAAAAGAAACGAGGAAGGAATTAAGTGAGGATAAGATATAATATATAATATAATAATAATATTCAAATATAGGAACTCCAAGTGAGATTTCAAAACAACGATGTGATTTTGGGACAAATTTGAGACCAATTTAACTCGGCAAAATCAACAAAACTTCATATTGTAAAAAAGAAAGAGGATCGAAAAAAAAATTCTCAGCAATTATATTCGACATATACGAACAACCAGTCATCACCTGAATGAATTTGATTTTACAAGAACTTTAAATGTAGCAAGAAAAAACAAAAGCAATGAGTGGACACTTACTCTTTTCTATAATTGGGCATCAAAGAGACTGGATTTTCTCGAAGTATAAGTGACTTGATACGGGAATCGTGAAGACGTTCCAATCCTTTTAGACTTTTGATGTTGTTCTGTTGAAGTGACAAATGCTCCAATTGTGCTGTGACTGGAAGCTTCTATAAATGTTTAAATAAAATGGATAAAAGGAAAGGTAAGGAACGGGAAGGAATATGATATAAAGCTGGCTTTTATACAGAGTGTCCCAGGAAGAATTACAGCTTTTGTTACATTATTAAAGACAGTGTGTTTCCCTCGGGAGCTGTTTATTTGAATTCCCTTTCTCACACTTCCCATTGTGATTGATAAAGTTGGTGAGACAATGGACTCTATTAACAATAAAGTCTGCAATGGGTAAACATATATAACAGACTAGTTGAACCAAATATGATGTTTTACAGCCATCTGAAAAAATTCCTTTTGCCTTTGCTTTGTAAAAATGTCGAACTGAAAGCTTTATATACCTTTAAATCTGATAGAAGGTTTCTTTGAAGAAATAAATGCCGAACCCTAAAGAAAAAATTACTGAAATTTAAGATATCGTTATATGGACGTACTTATAATTGAATTAAATAACTTTTGTCAAGGAAATAGATTCTTATTTTTATCGACCATTCAATTATATTTGTAAAGGTAGCTCAGCAAAGTCAGCAAAGTAAATGGAATTTTATTGAATATTCATTATTCGAACATATTATTCAATACAACCTTATCATTTCTAATGAACTACTATCCTAGAGGATCCTACCTTCCTTGCAAAAAAAACTACAAGGGAGCTTTGTGGAACTAATAATGAATAGAAATGTTCACCACCGAAGGCCTTTTTACCTCGGGAAGGTTACGGTGGACAGATCCGATAACGAATTGTCTATCAATTCAATAGTTTCAGCTCTCACAAGTCTCCGCAACACTCTCAAAAATTCTTTCATCTGATAAGGATGCCCCATGTCTTGGTAAGATAAGTTAACGCACTAAAAACAGAAGTCATTTCGTATTGATAAAAGGAAATAGAAAAAGGGAAAAGATACTGATAAACACTGAAAAACAAAAGCATTTATCAACGTCTGCTTTCTTGGTGACCGGACTTTGCCCCAACAGACATTTTCCCGAGGGCATTTCTCCAATGGACACTTCTCCGACCGGACAATTCCCCGACCAGGACATTTCCCCGTCTCGGACAATTTTCTATACAAAATGTTCAGTCGGGGAATTGTCCGGGTCTGGGAAATGTCTGTCGGGGGATTCGGTTTATAAGAATAAAGAATTTTATGATACAATGAAACACAAGAATTTGTGTCAAGAATGAAACTCAACCATACCTCACAAATTTCCCACTTTTCCAGCTGGCTACTGTAGTCTTTCTTTTTATTGCGACGAAACCAGCCTCGTTTTTCTTGCTTCCGTTTACCGAGTTCAAAAAAATCATCATCCTCGGCTTGCATTGCCCTCTCTTGCTCTTCTAACATCCAAACTGTTTGTGCTTTGAAACCAGTGGGCGCTTAAAATGTAGAAGGTCCGGATCGTCAGTACACCAATGTAGGAGGCATTATATTATTGAAACTTTTAACATTAAAAAAACGGCCACGAATGATTAGAACCCTGTGTAAAACCGGCTCAAAATTTTACGAGAAGCAGAATGTAATTAGTATCGTTATTGTCAGTGACTGTCATAAAATAGAACTCCTAATAAATGAACTCGTAAATCCGCATGGGTATTTCAAACTGAAACGCATTAAACTACCACATGTGGGAATTGAAATATGAGAAGAACTTTGCCATAAAAAAATGTGTCTATTTTTGTATTTAACAGCTTGTAACATAAATTAAATGTTTTTTTCTGTGAAATGTTTTAAAAACCGGTTATTCCCAGAAACTCTGTAGATCCTTCTTAACTATAGTCATTTTGTGATTAACGATAAAGTTCAACCATGTTTGTAGTAGTAGTGTAGTATACTTTATGTGGATACCCTTACTAACTAACCTAGAGCCTTTAGACGGCCTTTTGGTTCTTTCCAGAAGGGTCCACAGCCAGTTACTATGCAAATTTCGTCCAGGCGAGTAAATTGGCTAGGTAACAGTTTCGATTAATGCAGACTAAGAATACATTTTCCAGACCTGATTTTCAGTCAGAGCAGTCTGGGCAGGCATTGGGATCGAACCTTCGATCATCGGAACAGAGACTCTACTAGAGGGAAACAATTCGACGACCGACTGAGCTACCCGTTCTCATAACTTATTATTTTAAATATCAATTATTACTTTTTCTACAACCGATTCTAATCGTTATAAGCACAGGTTGAAATATGAAAAGCAAAGGACAACTTTATACCTTTCCTAACTCTTGGACATCTCAGCATATCTGATGTAACATCCGTCTCATCTAATTGGTACCATTTTGAATATCTGTATTTAGAAGCTGGCAGCTGCAAAAAAGTAAAATTGAATTTATAGGTACAAGTTCTTGAAGAGAATCTGAAGGAGTTCCTAATGTATGGACTATTAATTTTTATATATTATTGTCCCAGAAAAAATTACACTTATAATAGCGAACCTGTATAAATTTCTTGAATCTTATTGACGGAGAGATGATGTGTTTTTTTTTAATTGCACTCAAACACAGTACAATTAAGAACAAATTGTATAGTATCTCTATAAAAAGTGGTTCATCCCCTAGATAATTTTATTTGATTGGTTAATATGTTTCATAAAAATGATTTACCCCCATGAGTGTTCGAATTTGTTAATGAGTTTCCGGTT
>JAYRBV010091111.1:0-15376 GCA_036023255.1 Mitrocomella polydiademata
TTGTTGTGGAACCTATTCTTCTGACTACTCTTATATAAACGAGTGCCGATAGACCAAGAGTAGGGCAAAAAAGCCCGTAACGGTTTATCAGATAGACTAGCCTACATGATTCAGCTTCTCTTTCAATTCTTTCCACCGGACCTGGTATATACTTTCAATCTGCATTGTCAGTAAATTTCATTGTCCCAACAAGTGAGGTGCTTCGATTTTAATAGGCGATTTATGAAGCACTTCTAGGATACCGCAACTCTAGCCTAGAATACAGTTCTTCTATTCCTTCAATTCTTGAAACCTTCCTCAAAAAGTATTAACTTAGGTTCTTTCGCCTCTTTCAATGGCGCTCAAAAATTTACAGCTGCGCTGTGTAGCAAAGCCCGTAACAATATGGAGATAAAATATTTACGCAATAAAGGTTGTTTGGAGGGAATATTATAAAGGAGATTATAATATTACGGAGATAGATAATCCTAACTTTACACGACGACGATACGAAACCCGAAACCAATACTCAGCTGCTAAAGCGCTGACTAATTAGCGCAACTTTTATTCAGGTAATTTTATTGACGGCAATACCAATAGATCTGACGACGTTGTATTGAATGGTGTCGGCACGTCATTTAAAAAAGAGCAGCGCAACTTTTATTCAGGTGTTTGTTTCGACGTCAAAAGATATGGAGTCGGCCCTGGAACGGATAACATTTTACCTTGGTTTTATTTTGGGTCCAAGAAAGCGCAACTAAAACAAATGGTAAGTGCGACCATAGTATTAGTGGGTCACAGAATTCCGCTTCGAGTAATAACAAGTAGACTCAATCACTTTTTAATTAAATAATACCCTCTCTGTTGTGACTTTAAAATGAAATAATAAAGTTAGTTTAACGCGAGAAGAAGAGAAGCTTCAGGAAAAGAATGAAGAAATTAGGAGAAAATATGTATGAGAATTATCTTGGCGGAAGTGGTGAAAAAATTCCCTAAGACGCGAAGGAAACTATGAATATTATCAATAATCATTAAACATGACACAATCATAAAATTGGCGGGGCATCATACCTCCTTTCGAAGTGATTTTGACTTCAGGTTTGTAAGTTTTTTTCAAGTTGTTTTGAAGGATTTACGTGGAAGCTTATGCCTCAGCAAACTTAACTGCGGCATTCAATCAACATACTTGTAAAGATTTATGTCTAAAATACGTCTTAAAGAATAAAAATCAAACTTTCAGAAAATAAACATTTCTATTGGGAAAACCAGTTAGGAGATAGTAATTAATCTTTTGGCTGTTTTCGCTTATGCCTTTGAAAATTACTGGAGGAGTTTTGGACTTTTTTCGCAAAAATTTTTTGTCCAAAAGTGTTTTTTGTCACGCCAAAGTAGGGTTAGGAAATTTATTAAAAAACCGATTTTCCTTTTTGGTGTTTATTGGATCTACTCTTCGGTGAAATTAAGAAGTTCATAAAAATTATTTTTTATGTCTGCTGCAAAGTTTAGCATAACTTACTTACCTATGCGTGACCTAAATCAAACGACAATGTTTTTCTCGCGTAAACATATAAAGTAACTATTTACAGTACTGATTATAGCAAATAGGAAAATTAAAAACCGACGGTAAAATCGTGTGCGGAAATGAGGTTATTCTTTAGCAATGTTTTAGTTTTATGGAGCTTACATCAAGATAACTACTGTTATGCAATTCTAAAAGAAGTTTACAGCTTCATCAAACTTGACAATTTACTGTAAGTTAATAAATTTTGATTAAAAACTTTTTATTATCGTATATGAGCAAAATATGTTTGAAAAAAACAACTTATAGTTGACATACAAAAATACTCATTTTCATTAATAATGACTTAGCTTTTTTCAAAATCAAGCAAAATTATGATGATTTTTGGAAATTCCCATAACTGATCCAAAAATGACTAAATAAAGAAAATAATTGTTAATTTAACGCTTGACAATCTTTATTAGAGGTACCTATGTCAGCATGAAATTTAATTTAGTATAAACAGACTAGAAACTTGCTTGATTGAGCAAATTACGAACTTTGCTTGAACTATTATGATCATGTTCTGGTTATGAAACAGCATATACAATCTGACCTTTTGATTAAACAGACATCTTTTACATTAACCTTTCCACTAGTAAAGTCCAAATTTACAGTATCCATTCAAATACTATTATCTTATCTATAATAATAAAAGCCGTATTTCTCTATCTATGTATGTACGCATGTCGAAATGGTAGCCGAGCTGTGTTAAAAAATTTACCGGCAGCGATAAAATTTAAATAAAAAAGAAACGTCAAAAAATAAATTAATAAAAAAAGAAAACATTGCATTGACGGTCCAAAGTTTCTGGGCTAATGGAGCCGAATTTGTGATGTTTTTGCATTTTTTTTGGACCAATATGGGACCTAGACTATAATGACCAAATTTTTGACAAATCCAAAATGGTTTTGGTATATTTGGGATATTTGGGGCCTATATACCCTTTTATGACGTCATCAAAACTTTAAACATCTATATCTCTAGAAATAGTACTGCTTTGAAGACATTTGACCCCGCATTGGAACGGGGAGCATATGGGGGTTGTTATTATACACATGTATTTTTTTGTCGGAAATATAAAAAATTCTGCATACATTAAAATATTTTTGTCCAGAAGAAAGTCCGCCCAAAAGGGCGTATATGTTTAAATTGGCTTTATGCGTAAGCAGTCTCTCAGTTTCAGTTTACCAGCCAGTAAGTAATTTCACTTAATCCATACTTATATACACTCAGAACAAAGTAATTACTCCTAAAATCTAAACTGAGGCGCTAATTTTTTTTCTATCTAATTTCAAGAGGTTTAGAAAAGAGCGATAAATCTGTATATTCACAATTGCTACATCTTCAGCGAAACCGGAAAAAAACGTGTTCTGCCACCCTTCCAATTCAAGTTATTTTTCCCATGCATCTCGCCAGTGCGGCAAGAAAAAAAGAAGAAACTAAATAGTATACAGTACAGTTGCCAAATTATTAATTTTCAGGTATTTCACAATTGTGAGAAAAATAATGAGAAAATTCTAGAATGATGGCCCACTCATACTTATTTTTCTTGCACAATACGAAAAACTGAAAGGGGAATAGAAATAGTATCAGGAAGTTAGTTAATCAATAACAAGTTAATGCAAATTTAACCCCTGGAGAATTCTTTGAAATCATAGTTGTATAATGGTATTATTAATTAATATTTCTAAATTATTGCATAATTCTGGTTTATGCATATAAAGAAACTATTAAACAAACTTTATTGCAAAACTCTAGGCAACTAAATTGATTTAGAAAAGAGCTTATACTAACTTCAATGGAGATCTTAGAAAAAAGCCACCTTTTTCAGATTAACTCGACTGAACATTTAGCCGGAGATGTTCAAAGGGGTCTACGGAAAGAGCTAGCCGCGTTGTAGTCTTTTCTCTGATGTCACCGAGGTAACAGCAAATTGAAGTTTGACAAAAATAATAAAAGACCAGTATTTTGACCGGTGATGTTAAATCATTTCAAAGAGGAATAAATCGCATGCGAAAATGATAACGAGCATAATGTGCACGTGTATATGTAAATGTATGTCATTAACAGCATGTAGTTCGAGTGTCAATTCACGGTCAGTCTTTCTTTATAGAAAAGTCTCTTAAATGTGTTTGTAAAATCGAAGCAAATTTCATCAAATGCCGTTCTTCCAGTCTTTTTTATGAGGTTTTGACAAGTGAACATGAATTGAAACTTAGAGCAACCTCACAGGGCCAGCGGAACGATGTTAAAAATGGAAGGATCGAATCGTTTATTATCTAAAAATGCCTCACCATGGTTGTTATTAAAAATGAAAGCATCACTTCTTAGCAGAAAAGGCCTGCCATTTTCTGAGAGATGTATCTTTTTAAACTCGTAGTTTTCAGATCTTAAGAGTTACAGCGGGTCAAGTACCGCGGGACATGTTTCTGTCTTATTTTTCTTCCTCTCCAGTTTTTGTGACTCATTAGAATACGATAACTTTTGAAAGTTTTCCCAAATCTTTTAAAATGTTCTAGTGATAAAATATACGCTACTACATGATTACGTGTGATAAATTTGTTCATTATTTTGTTTGAGCTAAAAGGTTGTTGTTTCGACGACTTTAACCTCTCATCAAAACAAATATTTACATATGGAGATTTGTATATATAGTGCGTGAGCCTCACGGAACAATAATAAAGGTAAATTTTGGTGTAACTTTTAAGATTCTTAAAAAAAGATGCTGCGTAGATTAATTCATAGTATTGGGTTTGGCTGTAGACACAACACACCCAAAAACCCTGCCGTGTATTAAAAGAGCCACACGGATGTTCCTTTTGCAGTAAAAGATGTTGGTTTTGGTTTAGCGTGGAGGTCAATTGATATCGAGAGTAAGGATATTTTTTCTTGTAGGCACATAAGCCTTAAACCTTTTGAGATAATTAAGTGCTTTCCGAAACAAGTGGCCTATAACTTTAATCTTTTTCTGTTTGCATTTCTAGCGTATCAATTGAATTTTCCTGTCTTTAATTCTTGTTTCCTCTTTTCAAATAGTTACAGGGGAAAAACTGTTTCTGTTTTTTAAAAAATTCCCCTTTAGAAAGGACAAAATTCATTATTTGGATGTAAGGTGCATAAGTCTGGACATATGTCAATAGTGATTATTGATAATGGCATAAGAATTTTGTCATTAGGAAATGGCAAAAATTGAACCTGCATAATTGATAAACCATTAATTAGAATACATTAACAGCTGTTTTTTTTTTAATTATCTAAGCATTCGAGTGACTGATTTATTGAATGCACAATTATCAAATAATGGTATATCTTTTAATTATGCTGTCATGTGGATCACCATGACGTCATTAATGACCCCCACACATCTCAAACAACAATTGGACAAATAAGCTGACGTGCTTTGTATTTTTGCGGAAGATTACACATTCAGGGTCATCCAGCATTAGAAACCTGCATAAATTAAAGTAACAGCTCTACTATAAATGCTCATTTTTTTTGGAACAATTCTTTAGAACGCACCAAGAGCGCACCAGCAACAACCACTGTTTCAATAAGCTGTTTTTGCATCAAAGTTATTTTTCAAGAAAAGATGTTTTGGAAACTTCTCTGTTTCGCTTGTCTTATCAATTTGTCAATTGAAAGAAAAATACTTAAGGTATGTAACATATTCTTAAATACAGTTTAATACTGTCTTTTTACAGTGCGTTACCACACTACAACTGCAGTTATTCTACTGTAGATAGCTAATGAAAGGGTGCTGACCGATAAATATAAAAAAATAAAAATGAAATCGCTTCTGTTTTCTTTCTAATAAGGCTATTTACCCGAATAGATGTATAATTTAAAATGTATTTTTAGGATGAAAAGGTAAATTTTTAATTAATCAATTATCTGCTTAAATAGGATTTTAATCAACCGTTTCTTCTTTTAGGATTCACTATGCAGCAAGGATTATTTCTATAGAAAGTTTGTGAATCAAGGTAAGGGACAGATCTAAAATACTCAGCTCCACATGATTGTGTGATTTATGGTGTATACTAAAATTTGTTTTCATAGCATAATAATTCAATTTATTTATTTTTATAGAAAAAACGTTAAAAGAAGATGATTATGATAGACTGAAGAAGTGTTCTTTGGAGGAGAAGAAATGTACTGGATATCCTGGCACCTTGACAGTTACTTATGCAGAAGATCAATTTCAAAGACTGCTGGTTGTAATATCTGCAACAGATATGAGTAAACAAGGTAAACACTTTGAACAAAAAAAAATAAGGACATTTTCTTTCCTTAAAACCCAAGAAATTCCTTTACGTTAGAGTATCCAATTTCGATAACCTAATAGCAACACTTTTAATTAATTTTGCTGCCTTTTATCTCAGAGAAAGTAATTATCTGTATAACGAGACTTTGAAAGGTCACATGTTGGACTTCGTTAGGTTGAAAGTTCAGAGGTCAAGGCATCACTTTTTGAAATAATTACTTTCTACTTCGCCATAAATGTTTCGAATGATTTTTTCTGGTTCTTATTTCAGGATGCTGGGGCTATTCTTTACAAATCAAAGATGATTTGTCAAGTGTAACACATTACTTTAACATGGATGGAAAGGTTGGTTTATATGATGACTTTATATTATCACCAAAAAAAAAAATAAATAAATTAATAACAGTGAACTATTGTAAAAATTAATTTCTCCCTTCTTATTTCAATCAGGTCGAGAATTATAACAAGTATTACTTCATAAAGTTGGGTTTTCACTACGAATTCACGGTGATTCCTCTACCTTCTGGAAAACCAATGGTCATAAAGACAAAAGCCCCTAGTGAGTTGTGTTGTGTTGTTGTTGTTTGTTATGTAACTTGTATAACTAATCATGTTATCAATAATCCAAAGACATGATTTATTTTTTTAATTCGATAATTACTCTTAAGGTAAGGGATACTTTTCATCGTAATTTGAACCGTACTTATTTTTTTCTCAACTTCCTTAGGTTTGTGTGAAATGGAAGTCATAGAGATCGTTCGTAAAAGTAAGTTGCCTAACCTTTTTTTTATAAGTTGTTGATGTTTGTTTGTAAACAGCCCACTTGTGTCTAGTGACGTAATATAGTGTATCGCGTGAACGGACCGTTATCAAAACCCAGCCTAACTAATGTTAAATCATCCTACACTTTATTAAAACCACACAATTTGATTCATTGAAAATACAAATGAACAACAACAAGAAAAAAACAGCTACAAAAAGTTTTAACGTCGACATGAATCTCCTTGTTTAGGGCTTGAAAGTAAAGAGATATTCAAGACCTGCGATTCACCAGGTAAGATAGTTTTGCCAGTTATTGAAAAAAAAGCTTCATGATTCTTTTCTCGCACTGTTCTAAATAATAATTTTTCTAATTTGTGTTTTAGGATACGAAGCCAGACAGAGCATTGCACAGAAAATTTGCAAACTCTACCCAGACGATATCTTGCAAAGAATTACCACTGCAAAGGAAAACTTGATCGAAAAAGATTGCAAATTTGTTTTACAGTCATATAATATTGTATGATTTATATACATAATATATTCATTTTAAACTGTATTAATTAATCCTAAATATTTTTCACTTTATTTGACAATGATTATTATATCAATAGGTTTTTTACAAATGTAAACTATCAGACTATAAAGAATACATGTAACCTGTTTATACATACAGTATCATAATTAATACAACTCATACCCCTGTCTTTAACCCATAAAAATGATTAAGTGTTAATCAAGATAAATAATTCCACGCTTTCAAATGGTTTTATGGAATGGTCTTATTAAACGTCAAAAAATGCACACCTTTAATTCTAAATTTACAATTTACATTTTACAAATTTTTCTATAATAAAAATAAATGTTGATTGATAACTTCTCAATCAGCTAAAACATATCCTTGTTATAATCAGATCCATCCAGTAGTGAAAAATATTCGAAACACTTAGCTTAGGGTTTATTTCCCAGTGATCAAGATAAATATTTCCCATTAGTGACTGTAATAGATCTTGGTACAAACAGACAAGTAATTTTTCACTAGTAAACAAGTGACATTTTACCCAACCTAGTAAGATCTGGAAATTATTTTCAACCCCGTCTATTTTGAGTTTTCGAACTTGACATTTACTAGTCGGGCATTTTGTCCAAACATACAATACAAACCATATTTTCCTAGCTGGTATAATATATGAATCTCACTGTTTTTAATCTAATTTTTGCACATAATTTTATATAAATTCATGGGTGTTTGAAGACAGAAGAAAACTCTTTCCATTAGTTTGTTTAAGACGGAAAGAAGGAAGGCTGACACATTTCTTTGGCATGCTCATTGTAATTCCATCTGACTTTTCAGAAGAACCAACCCTATCGGAATTTCAACTTCCTTTTACACTTGGACTATCTATTGTTTTTCTGCACACCGTGTTATACCACACATGCAGATCTGACTTTCCAAATCATAAATATTGTGCAATCCATATAATAAAAAGCTTAGGTGGTGGGAAGAATCTTTTTAAGATGCTGCCAAAATGGACTTCAGGATACAAAACTCGTTATTCATAGTTTGCAACAGAGTATACACCAACCCATATGTTAGTTTGTTTTTTATCAAAGCTAAAAATTACAACCAAGGTAAATAGTTTCAATATTGAATTGTTAGTTTCAAGAATGTTTTTCCAAAACTAACTTTGCAGAATGATTTAGGCAACCACCAATCGTTTCCCTCAAAAGTTGACTGGATGCACAGTATCAAAACATCGGAATAGAGAAGTAAAATTGACATTCGTTTGGAGGGCACTTTCTCAAACTTTTTAATGGTATTGCTTGATCGATCTACTTAACAACGATCTGCATTTTCTTTGTTCCTATCGTGCCAAAATTGACTTATGGATACACAACTCGTTATGCATAGTTTGGAACAGTGTATACACCAACCCATATATTAGTTGTTTTTTATCAAAGCTAAAAATTACAACCAAGGTAAATAGTTTCAATATTGAATTGTTAGTTTCAACTTTTCAGAATGATTTAGGCAACCACCAATCGTTTCCCTCAAAAGTTGACTGGATCCAAAGTATCAAAACACCGGAGTAGAGAAGTAAAGTTGAGATTCGTTTGGAGGGCACTTTCTCAATTGTTTAAAGGTAAAGATCGAAAGAGGACATTGAAATCCAGTTACTGAATCATCACATTGAGTTATAAACTAAATTTAAGATATATGCCGAAAAATGCAGCATGAAGGGTTAAACATGATGTTTTGATCTATTCGTTTTAAAAGGGCGTGTATATCAATGTCGATGGATTAAATTTGTATGGACCACTCTTGATCGATCAAGGAAGACCCAATAAATGGTATTGTTTGATCGATCTACTTAACAACGATCTGCATTTTGTTTTGATCCTTTTGATCGATCACTTTCTTTCATTCCTCTGTAATCTTACAGACTTGAGGGGCTTGTTTTAATTGATTGATTATGAGGGGTCCAGTAACATTTAATTTCTCAAATTACTGGGGAAACGGTCTTACGACAAAAATGAATTCAATTTCGTTGTATTTACATCATAACAAAAAGGTGGTCTTTTTTATCGTTATTATTGAATTGTGTAATAACTTGTAATAAAAGAATGAAGCCTGAAAGTTTATCTACTCCACTGCATCGTAAATACGTTAGTTGGCATACTCCCAAGAAAGTTCACAGTCAGTGATATAATAGAGCGCTAATAACCTAGTAGTGGTAGGGGCTGGACCACGTCCGATATATACATTGAAAAAAGACTACCAGTGTTAAAACTTTTAATTAACAAATCCTGGTTTGATGTTAAGTTAAAAAACACGAGTCGAGTTAAAGTGATAAAATGTGCGTAAGTATGTTGGAATGAAATTGGTTCCGACATGAATATCGATTATCACATTCTTTAACCTATAGGAAGAGGAAATGAACTATAAACCACAAGTAAAAGTGCATTTATTTTACTCTGTTTTTCAAGCTAATGGTATATCATAATCATGCCATTTATTTGCGACTACTCTGTAGTCTAATGATATGTCTGAGCAGTGGAAAAAGATAATTAGTAAGACACCAAAAAACATATTTTATGATGTAATACCGGATCCTTAGCGTCTTGACCTTGAGTTTCAATGTCATTATTCAATCTGTCGAGTTTACTACTCTTATTACGAATTGTTCAAATGAAAACAAAGTCCACTTTTAGTTTTTTTAAATCATAATGAGCAATGGTCTTTTTGCCATTTTTTCAACACTTATAATAAATTTTAAATAATTACACGGTAAACTTAAATGTTGGAACAAAAGTGGTTCCGACCTGATTATGGTTATCACATTATTCTTTAACCTATATGAAGAGGAAATGAACTAGAAACCACGAGTAAACGTGCAATTATTTTACTTCGTTTTTAAAATAGTATACTATATGTCATTTATTGACGGCCATTTTGTATGTCTGTGGAAAAAGATGATTAGTAAGACACTTGAAAACACCTTTTATGACGTAGTACCGTATCCTTAGCGCCTTGATTTTAAGTTTCAATGTCATAAATCAATATGTCAAGTTTACAACTCTTTTTCGGCTCGTTCTATTGAAAACAAAGTCCACTTTTAATTCTTGAAAATCATAATTATCAAAGGATTTTTACCATTATTTCAATCACCTATAATAAATTTCAATTACCCGGTAAACGAACTTTGAGGAATTTACACTAATTGATAATGCGAATTTTCGGTAACACCCTAAATCAATCACCTTTATGGGCTGTTTGCATTATCAAAACAAACGTTGATCAAAATAAGGAAATGCTTTTTTGATTGGTTTATCAAAAAGACAATACCCGCCCGCGTAAAAACGTTTCATCGACTGTGGAAAAAGAGAGTTATTAAAAAACACCTGAAAACACGTTTTATGAGGTAGTACCTTAGCGCCTTAATCGAAGTCCACGTTGATAGTTCTTGAACGTAATTAGCAAACTCATAATTAATTTCAATCAATTACACGGTAAACTAGCTTTGAGGAATTTCCACTAATTGATATGAATTCTTGGTTACACCCTAAATCGATCAAATTTGTGGGTTATCAAAACACAAATTATATTTTCGTTGGCACTATTTAATTTATATGTTGCTCATATTTGCCTTGGCGGTTATCTTAGTTAGGATATAGCAGTAACCCGCAAATATATCTAAAAGAAAAGTTGAATTCTGTTTTATCGTTAATGAACCGACAATCCAGATTTCTGGAAAATATTAGGAGGCGTATTTCTGTGGTCGTAAAAAGAAATGTTTTGACCAATCGACTAAATGTGCTCAGACTGATAGAAATTCCCCGGCCCAAATAATCAAACAATAGCCTAAATTCTATAAGAAAAATGGTTTCTTTATCAAAAATACTTGTAGAAATCCTATCCTACCTCCACATTTGAAATGAACTTCCGTATGAACATACAATTTGTGAATGTATAATAACTTTCGTAAGTTTTTATAAGCATGTGAAATATATAAAAACAAAACAAAAATATTTAGTTTCCAGTTCCTATTGATACGTCACTGGGTTTAGCAGCTTCTAAGTTATTTTATCAAAAAAGAAAGATTCTAAGTCACAACGAAGTTTCAACTAAGTATTCTTTTACATAATAATGACGCACTTTGCTTTGTGGAGACTTTTCCCATTGGGTAACTCGATCGTTTTTTCAAAATGTAATTCTCCTTATGAGGGCGGTAGGTTGATTACAAACCCCAGTCTTTACTAATCTTTTTTTAAATGGGATCATGGAATGAAACTTCTAGGACGATGGTGAAGTGTAAAACAAAAAGAAGTTTATTTAAATTAAGTGTTTATAGTGGAATTCAATCCACAATTTCCATATACAAAGTGTACGAATTCAATATAGTTAAAGTTTTCAGTTCTTACCGAGGCAATTAGGTTAATTTCTTTAAAATTAGGATATTTTTCAACGACAAGTTATCAATGAATGGGTTACCAATACATAAAGAGATCTTTGCAGTTTAAAAAGAGAGCATTTAAGACTCTTGAGAATTTTTTGGTACGAGGTACGTGAAGGGATTGTATATTGTATCTAAAATCGGTCAAAAACGTTTAGTTTTGAGCATCTCGGGTGCTATGATCACGTATTATGTTTTGGGAAGAAAATTTTTAATCAGAATCTGTTCTTTTGCCAAGTAGATAAGTATAACCATATGGAATTGTCATTACATAAAACAACCAAGAGACTACTAACAGGACATCGTAATGCTTGATATATGTATTTGAAATTCGTCTGTTCAAAAAACAATATAAGGGCGATGATGATTATGATGGATGATATATTTATATATATATATCTATAAACATATAATGCATTAAAAACAAACATGTTTCCTGTTATTGGCGAAACTTGAATCATGTGTTATATTATAAGTTATTTTCGGCGGTATGTCAGGAAAATAGTGAAAACAACATATGTTCCCGTCTGCATATACATAATAAACAAAAAGTTTTTCTATCCGGCCAACAATTATATACGGTCCTTTTCACTTTGCTGGCCCGTGCGTTACGTAAAGACATAGATTGTAACGTCACATTGTAACGATAGGCCATTTGTCAAAACGCGTTTTTTTGTTTTATTTATTCTCTTATTTTTTTTTAGCAATATGAAACAAAATTTGATGACCTCATCGATTATGACGTAATGTCATTTTCCTTTCTTGACGCGATATTTCGGTGCCAAATCTTCCAAATTACTCAAACTATCTTGAAAATTAACCCTTTATCATTAACATTATCAAAACAGTAAATTATCTTAGTTCAATCAATATAGTTACTAAATTTTTAAGGATACAGATTTTTAGTTGAAATACACCTTTTAGATGGAATCAGCAAAAGAACTTTCACGTCACTTGATTCAGTTTACGTGTACCAAGTTTAGTTTCTCTGGTATGTATCTATCAAAATTTGGTGGTAGTTTAATAAATCCCGCGTCCATATCCCTGGTTTATTTGATACCCAAAAAGGCTGGTGTAAATAGGGTTGAGCACAGCGTCCTCTGCTCAACCCTATTTACAACTATCACTAAATTAACCCATTTCATATAATATACAAGTGTAATACTAGTGTTCGACGCGACATGAAGCTGGCGGTATAAATTACGTCTAAGTTCGACGGTCGGAATGAGGAATACGTTCAAAAGAAGAAAGCGTCCTTAGAGAGTCTACACTTACTTTCAATTCTTTTGGATATTTTACTTTGTTCCCGAAAGGATAAAAGCTGACTCATTGGTTGTGATTGTTGAATATGTTGGTAAACATTCACCGCTGAACAATGTGTACCATGTACGCAACATTTCACTCAAAGGAAAATTACAAGCGATTTTCATACATGATGCTATACTAGTATTCAGAATTACTATATCATTAGTATTTACTAATCATTTTGATCACTGGCTCTACTTTTTTAAGAAATCTAAATTTTTTCGAATTCGAAAATTCCTAGAATATTCAGCTGAATTGTGCATTATCAAAAAGTATAAATCTAAGGTAAAAAGTATTTGTTTTGAGAATAGTGAAATATGTTCTGCCGATAATATAGACATTATTAGCAAGAGGCGAAGTCACGGCGTTATTAAAAGCTTGTTACAGTTTTAATTAAATAGAAACTTTAAGTAACCCAAAAACTTTCCTTGTTATACAAATTTGTATGTAGACAATTTACGCCATTTTAAGGGCGTGTAATGTTTACATTATACACATATACGTTCGCATAATCTCAGTATTTTTTTTAACGGAAAATAGATTGATACAGTAACTCGCTAAGCTGTTCCAAACACGGGTAAAAAAGAAAATAACGCCTTCGTTTTTCCTGTTTTCATTTTCCTATGAGCAATAATATTAGTTTAGCGATCAAAATAGATTACATTTTGTAATGAATTAACCACTCGATAATTAGTAAGTAGACAATGTGGATTCAAAGCACGTTCTAACATCAAATTGGTCAACTCCTTTCCCGAAATGAAAATTTATGCTCAAGACTTATGCTGCTTTTCGAGATAGCAACATCCGATATCTTCGGGATATGCAATTACGGGCTATGTGAACCCTTTTTGTTTACATTTAAACCGACCTCTTAAAATATAATAAAATGTCGTTTTTAGTAAATTTGTCTCTTTGAAAATTTGACATGATTATTCATAATGTCAATGTCACAATGTTTCAAGCAGCCCTACTATTGGAGAATCGGTATGCGAAAGTAAATATTACCTGCAAGTGACCTCGCGATACATTTTTTTCTCATTATTTTTAAGTGTGCCTTTAACTGTGACGTAACACAACAAGTTAATGTGCTAACACAGCGGTAGCCGAAAAATGTATGATTTTATTATTATTTTTTTAAAATTGGCCATGATGGGCTAAATGCTGTATAGCCAGGTATAATTCACCATAGTTAAAACAATGCTTTATAGTTAGTCAGCGAATTTAGTCCGCTGAGTATTGGAATAGCCGTTTGTTTGTTTTTTTTCTCATCGTAGCGCTTCGTTGCGCACAGGCTAAACCGCATAAGATTTAGCCTGCCCACGCTCAAAATGTTATCCTCATCATTTTACGCTTGTTGTAGTTACATATAAAACAGCATGAATAACCTTATCTCCCATCTTATTTGCCACGTCTTTTGACAACTTGATTTGTAAACAGGGATTAAAGGATGTCGAAACTGTCTTTGGCTGCAGAATTTAAAAAGCATTTCATGTAATATTTGTATGATAAAAGGTCAACAATCTGGAGTCGAAATAATAAACAAGCAACGAAACAATTTTTATACCAGCAGCCAGGATTATGACAAAAACTTGTTTGTATCCATTGCCATGCATGATATAAACATGATGATACAGCATTTGAATAAAAATCATGCGACGATCTATTAGGAGTATTTCAACATTATGGAATAATGAAAAGCCATATAGAAAGACTTAAATTGATATCTTTTGCATTGTTTACTTGCAAAAGGCCTACAGTGTACGATGTAAGAGCTAATGTATTTATTCGATCGATAATGCATCAACATGGTCAATCACGATAGTGGCTTTTTAATTAACTTATTGATGAAATAAATAAACCGATAACAAAATTAAACCAATTTATAACATATGTTTATTAGTGAAAACTCTTCCCTGGATACGCTTGGCCCCTGTTGGGCGACGGAAATTCCCGGCATTATAATGTCCGGTGTGTAAAATGGCCTCAAATAGTATTCAATACATGCTCGGTGTCAACCCTGTTTATAAAATAGTTCACGCCGGACTACACCCACCATGTACCTACAGTGTGAAATCGTTTTTAAAATCATATCGACGTCAAAAAAAAGTCTGGCTTAGTACTGGTGTTTAACGTTAACAGAAAAATTGGTTGCTTTGAAGTCCATCCAATTTAAATAATCTTAAACAACTTAGGATGATTCACTTCGCAGTCCAGTGTTTTGTGCTTTGTTACAAATATTAACCCTGGACAGCACCGAAATGGCCCGGTGTATTCAATTTATTATGAGAATGTATGGCCAGGCTTCACTAAACAGTTTGGTGTTGTACGGTGTTTCAATTTTTGAATCAAATACAAAAAACAAAACTGCGGGTTACAGTGAAGCCTTGCCGGTGTGGTTGCTGATTTGATTCAAATACCAAACACTATTATATCGCACAGTCCAGGGTATTGGTACAGTGGCGGTCATCAATTAGGCTTGATTTGTCAGCTCAATTGTCTACATTTTAATGGCGTTAAAGTAAAAAGACTATTGTCTGGCAAAATTAGTTGACCAAT
>JAYRBV010091333.1:0-15350 GCA_036023255.1 Mitrocomella polydiademata
ACCACCCAAATCAATGTTTTAAAGCATGGAAAATAATTTCATTGTTGAAACAGCTATAATTCCGGGATTTTTCCGGTGTTCTCCCAACCCATTTTGCTTACAAGGATCAGTTCTGGATGAAGAAAAAAAATGCGGAGTAGAGGACAAGATGAGCAAAAAAGTTGCGCATGCGTAAAAAAGCGATAAAAACGTAAACATTGCAACCCGTCTATAGGGATGGGGGGTTGAGTATTTTGCAGACCAGAATTTTTCATTGACATAAAATTGGCACAAAGTATCTACGTCATAAACTCAGTTCAATGACGTAAAAAGAATTTTGCTGATGTGATCAGAATTTCAATGACGTCATATCAAATAAGAAAATATAAGTCAAAAAAACTGTATTTTTAAAATTCAAATAAATTTTGATTGAAATAAGATAATTTACTTCTGTTTTGATATTCTGAAAGATAATAGGTTACTTTTAAACATAGTTTCCGGTTTTAAAATAATATTGAAGATTTGGCACCTAAATGGCGCGCCAAAAAAAGGAAGAATTTCAAAAAATGACATTACGTCATAAAAGATGACGTCATCAAATTTTGACAAACAAATTATTTTCTAAAACCTTTCAATATTACCTACAACTGGTAAAAGTATGAAAACAATGCAATTTGTGGTTCAAAAGTTATATTACAACTTGAATTTTTAGTTTTTTTACCCACGTTTCAAGCAAATTTCTAAGTAGTTTTGACAAATGACCTATATTTTTTGAAGCACACACTGTATACCACTGAAGATTTGTCAGAAGGTGTCTTATATGTTTTTAGGAAAAGTCACAAAGCTTTAGGATCGTACAAAAAGTTTTCCGGAAGTTATCAAAACCTTTCTCCGAGGGGGCAAATAGGGTTAAGACGAGTCATCAACACCAAAAATATTATGTTTCTTTAGGTAGCATTTCATACGCTCTTTAAACACACTGTCTAAACACAAAATGACTTTAAAACGATTTAACCGGCTGAATATTTTGTTTTATGTCCTAGTTGCAAAAGAAGTGACAGAAACAAAGAAAACGTTACATAATGCAACTACTGCAAAACACCAAGGTAAATTTAGATTATACGGTTCGAAAGAAAGGAAAAACTCGATTTGTGTATTGACATACTTATATTTTTTTTATTTGATAATATTCACACAGGATTGCCTCTTCAGTTCTAATGATGCGATTAGGGAATGCCAGTCTTGCGAAACACCTACACGTGAGCTAGTGATTACCAATTTTCGCCACCAAAAGCCTGTTGACAGTGTTGAGACTGGGATACTTCGACCATAGGTTCAGCACCTTGACCACTACAGATCCATATATATTATTTTATAATGTATTTCTTATACTCTAGAATTTGTGAATCATACCAAGAATTCGAATGAAACATCCAAAAAAGCAACTGTACCCTTTGATAAAGTGGCATTCATTAAGAGCACACAATCAGATGGAAGTAATAATACTTCTCCTTAAATATGTTTCTATTAAATCAGATATTTGTTGAATCACCTCTAGGGACAGGTTTTCATAGAGAGCTTTGTGAATTTTACGCTCATTCGTTATTTCACGGCTTTGCGGTAGATGAATCAGTCTACTCCCTATTCTTTGTTTCACGTGAAAGTTAATTTTGCCGTAGGGTCTTGGTAAAACTACCTCTCGGAAAGGGTTCAAAAAAGAAAAGTTCGGGTTACATTTTTTATGACTTGTTTTTTTAGTTGATATGGAAGTTTCGGCGAAGAAAAAGAACAAAGAACACGTTCCTACAGAAACATTTATTCATGAACCAATCAAAGAGACCAGTGAAGCGATGTTCGTCCCAAGTAAACAAGATGATCAGAGTAAGTTGTCCTCATCATACAGTTTGTCCATCTCTATCCGTTATTCTTTTTATAGAAAAGTCTCTTGAATTTCTTTGGGAAATCGAGTCAATTTTCATCAAATGCCTCGTTCTTTCAAACACAATTGAGAGAACCGGTGATCTCAAAACGACACAAGAACCACCTTTCGTTGGAGCCTGCTTTATTTTTGTTTTCTCCCTATAAACTATGCCATACAGTAGTTCCCAAGACGATTGTATTTTTCTTCTTGCTTGTACGCAATTTATTCACAATTCATTGGTCACAACAAAAAAATACCCAAAGGATGCCCCTGGGATCAGAAGGTTTTTTTTTGATCCGTGTATTTTTACGATAAAGCTGGCTGGAAAGTTGTCACTTTATGGAAAGTGCTACCGGTAGAATTATTCAGTTGTTTGAGAAGCTATGATTCAAAATTGGTATATATCATACAACCATATCGTATTTGTTTGAGAAGCTATGATTCAAAATTGGTATCTATCATACAACCATATTGTATTTGTTTGAGAAGCTATGATTCAAAATTGGTATCTATCATACAAACATTTTGTATTTGTGCGAGAAAGAAATCGATCAGGTTGACCTTTATGTGAGAATTTGTAAACCCAAAAAGTGAATTAGATTGCCTCCTTGTGAGAATCTATCCAATCAAAACAACCTCTGTTTTTCTTCTTTCCATAGTTGATGACGAAGTCCAAAGCGTTCTTGCACCAAAGAAAAAAGGTAAAACTCGTGCGAAATTGTATTTCATATTTTAAGCTCCAATCTGCCCCCTTCCAATAAGTGTTCACTTAATTTCAAAGTGTTGATTTTTAATACGAGTCCTTTTAACCGTCGGCCCTGAAATAAGCACCGGCGCTAAAAGGAGAATACTTTTGGTGAATATGTAAAAAAGTCTTCTGAATAGGAAAACTTAGTATAAATGAGGACCCACAAGCTTTCCAATGGTGAGAATAATAGATAGTGTTACTTTTACGTCATTGATGTGTCACGTGCTTACCGAGGTAGCTCACTACTGCTTAACAGAGGTATTGGTATTTGACAAAAGAGTGTCTCTAGTTTATTCATAAATTGTCACCTACTACTAATACCAATCCGTTATTTTATAGAGAAGAGTCTCTTAAATTTGCTCAAAAATCGAGATGTCTCTTACTTTCAAACACGATTGAGAGGATCTGACTGGTGGTATTAAACCGACTCATAATCCCTCTCTACTATATTCTCTTTAGTTGAGATGTTGAGTAAAGCACAACAACTATTCATAGACGCTATGAAAGGTAAGTGTATGTTATACTGTTTCTGAAAATATCATAAATCACAATTTCAATACATAGTCTCATGTAGTAGTAGTAGTGGAGCATATTTTATGTGGATAGCCTTGTTATCTTTCGGTTTCTTTCCAGAAAGGTCCACAGCCGGCTCTATTGACATATGCACCATGTATCTGGAGTAATAATAGCCTTGCGAAGAAGTGCTTTTTTCCATAAAAAAGCGTTCACTCCTCCTGGGTTGTTGTGATAATTCATCATTTTGTCGTAGCAACAAGAGTATGATGTGGGTTAGACATGACTTTGTGCGGATTATCAAATTCACAAAACAGTTACAACGAAAGTTATACTAACAGAACTTACGACCGTTTAATCTGCAGCTTATCAGAAAGTCCCACGTCGTCCCATTTTGATGGAATATTTGAATAATCTTTTTCCTTTTTTGTTAAGAAGAATGATTTAAAACATACTTAAGAATCTTTAACCACCGCCTTTCAAAATATCGTATTATAGCGTAGTCCATTCTGACTGCAATACAACAATGATGTCGAAGGTTTCAACTTTGAGGTCATATGATTTCTGCAGGGAGCTTCTTTTTTCGGATTTACTTTGACAGTAGTTTCTATATGACTGGGGTGGGGGTGAGGGGGATTTTTATTTGTTCGGTTTTATGCCTCTATTTCTACACACAAGTTTTAATTTGAAACCACACTGGAAAGGAAAGAGATTAAAAACACGAGAGAGAGAGTGACGTATGGCGAGAAATCCTTCCATCATTTAATTGTAATTTCAGTTTCAATTTCATTGTAACGTTGATTTTCTACGGATTTGGTCACTGTCAACGAATATCGCCATCATATTTTCATATATTTTTAAAATCCCTGAGAGCTGAAAATACAATTTGTACATTTACATACATCTAAATAAAACTATAGTGCTCGGATATATAAAAGAAAACATAACGAATCTTTATTAAAAAAACAATAGGTATTTTACGTGGCTAAGGCTAAGGGCCCACAGTAAAAACCCAAGTTTTAAACTGAGGCAAGTAAGAAGGGTTAAGTTCTCATCTAACATTTAATAAGTAAAACCCGCAGAAATGATTTAACACTGCCTAAAAACAATTAGATACATGATACTACGGTAATTTATTTTTAAGTTTTGTTTAGTTGGTATTAAATCAAGAATCTTCTGCACCTCGTGATTATTACGGCCTCTTTAATAAATTGCTTGGAAATTTCTAAAAAAGTCTAGTGCGAATAACCAGACTATTCAGGTATGTTTGGACAAAATATCTAGTACTAGCCCCCTTTTGAATTTTTCTTCTTCTAGATGATACTCCCAAGTGGATACCTGAACCAGGTAGGCAAGACAATATTTTCTTACCATACCGATTCGTTAGTAGTGGTCCCTGCACAGGGCGTCTAAAAAACCGTTCTCATTAATGTCAATTTTGGCATGATTTAAACTAATTTCAATGTTTCATGGCTGATCTCTCTTTCTCTGAATCATGAACTTATAACTTTAAAATTACTTTCCATACAACGGTTCGATTATTATTCGCGGACGCACTGCTCTTTTAATATTGTCATTTATATTTAAAGCATGTTTTCTTTTTGGTTTTTCTAGCCGAACAAACGAGCAAGTCAATTGCAAAGAATACAAAGAAAGATGATATAAGATCACACGAAATCAAATTCAAACTGAAGAAGTCCCTCCCTCATGAAATCTCGAAGAAAACTTTTATTACAAAACCAAGTGTTTTTTACCACAATTTAGACGGAATATCAGGTAAGCTGACTTCTTGGAGAGACGATTGAGCTTTAGGAATTCATATCAAGGACTTTATAAGGGAAGAAATCTTTGCAGGAAGTAATTCTGTTTATTTTTGAAGTTGGCAGTTGTCCAAAAATACGCATTTCACAGAATTAAAAAGCATTCACCGAAGAATTTACTCTTATGACAAATCAGATCAGAATAAACTGTATTTCGTGGAAAAGGGGCTTAAATCGCGGAAATGAACTCCGAAGAGATTCTTCTCTAAAGAGTGAGTAAAGACTCTTGGTTAACTTTGTTGATCGAATCTCTTCTGTTTCCCGGCGCTTCCCGAAAGACAAAGGCCGGTTTCATTTTGGAGTTTTTTTCTTTCTCTTCCACAGTTAACAAAACCTGGCTTGTTTTTCTTTCTGTTCTTCAACGTTTCGCGCCGTGTCGTTCCATACTCCGTAACATAAAACCCTGAAAATTTCGCTAATGGTGGCGATTTTTTTTACCCACGGAAAATGGTGGTGTTTTCTCAGGAATCGTTTTTATTAGTTTTATATTTTGTATGTGTGAGTCAGAGTCAGGTTTTTTATCTACATTTTTCTCGTGTTTCTTTAGGGGATTGCCCATCTTCCTTACGTTGTATTGACCTCTTGATGTCTTATCCTTGTACCGTGAATGGTAGATGTGGACCTGGTTTATCTTGCTGTCAAACTAATTGTGGTTATTCAGATACACAGCGCATGTGTCTGCCAAAAGGTAACGAAGCGCCAAATCCGTTCATTCTTTTTGTATAACCTAAAGATAAGCGTTATTCCGTCATCCCATATAGAGTTTTGCCCTCTTATACTAGAGCAGAACTAATCTTTCCATTTTAGGCAAAGCTGATTTCCGCGTGTCACACAACTCCCGTTTTCCCCAAGTATTAATATTGCTATCCTGTACCAAACAGATGATTTCTGTACCGTACACGGCGGTCTGGTACAGGCTACAATATTCCCCGTAGAGCGAATTATGATGTTCATCTCGTTCCGAAATTTCTGTTGTCTCAAATATTTTCCACACAGAAGTACTGAACAAATCTCACGCTAGTCAAAGAACAACTAATTAAATTCTACCTGAAACAAACATAACTTTTATCCTGCCGTAATTTCCCACCCATTTGTACTTGCCCTATCACTGTTTTCCAGTTGCGAGAATTTCTATAGTGGGCTATAACTCTACTTGACCTTGATTTTGTCGCCGTGGTTTTTATTTCTGATGCTTTTGATACCTTAGAAAGAAGAAAGCCGTGGTTTTTATCTCTGATGCTTTTGATACCTTAGAAAGAAGGAAGCCAAATAAGTACTCTAATCTGACAAATTTACGTTTCAGTGACAAAACATTGTCCGTTACAATTACCGTACGAAGCAAGACATATACCATGTGAATTAGAAGCGGACTGTCCCTTGCGAAGTACATGTTGTTTGGACTTGGGAAATAACAAATATTGTCGATTTTTGGCTGAAGATTAATTCTCATATTGTAGAGGAGGAACTGTTTATGTATTCAAACAATCCTCTACTGAGACTTGTACAGTAGTTAGATTTTATGTAGAATCAAATCATTTAGGAGATGTCATGGATTTGGGTTTTTAGGGCTATTGCATGATGTAAAGGCTCTAGCGATATGCATTCGAGATACTAAGCGGAGAGCAGTGTATTTGTATAAGATAAGATGATGTTCACATATCCTCTCTTTTTTGAACTTTTACATTTTTAAGCTGTTTCACTTACTTACTCCCAACAATATTAACTTCCAACATCCTTTTTGTTTCTCACAAGGATTTATACGCAAGGAATTCCTTGATTCACGATACTTGGAAATTGGGTCGTATTTTTGGTTAATTTCTTTTTAGTATGCTATTTTATCCTTGTGAAAAACAACTCTCAGGGAAACCTAAAACTATCGTTTTCTTGGAAATTAAAGAAAATACAGGAAAGCTGATAAAGTGTTATGTTTTGATTTCGTTATTATATTTCAGACTGCATATTTATTATTAAATTTATCAAAGTTTTTTTTATTATTTTTAATTTCTCTGGAGAAAAAGTTGTTTAACTTAGACAAATACTTTATAAGAAAATTAACTTTTTTTTGTTGACCAAATTTTTACACGTAAAATCATGAGACTATTGTAGAAAATACAGACAAAATTTTATCGGATAAGAATTTCACTCAAAAGTCCTTTCTATCTAGCCTTTGATTTTTTTTTGATTTTTATTGTATACAAAGTCTCATGTTTTATAGATGGAATTCGTTAAAAAACGGGACTAAGACTAAGAGGGAAAAGAATTTCGCCCTTGCGACACAATAAACTTGATAATATGAAACTTTATACTTTTTCGACCCTTGTAAATACTGATTTTATTTCTAACACGAAAATGATTTTCAAGAAATATTTTTGAACAGAATATTGTTGAATATATGGATATTTTTTGAATAGCTGCCAATGTCATTATCGTTATGTTATTATGAGAAGATATCTACATACAGTTCTAATGGACTGCTATCAATAAAGGTCCTGCCATCCTTGCGAAACACTTACAAGGGAGTCATTTCATACAGTCGTCTTCTCTACAACATTACAGGGTTCAGACAGAGTTTTTCTCTGAAATTAACCTAATTTTCCCTGAGTCACTGCCTGATTTTAAGTATATTTTCCCTGAGTGAAAATTAATGTTTAAGTATGATAAAATAATTTTCAGTGAAAAAGGAAACATATACCTGACCAAAACAAATCTAATCCTGTCTATGAAGAATATATCTTACTATACTATACAATACAAACCAAATCATCCTGTCTATATACGAAGACAGGTCTGTCTGAACCCTGCATTAGCGACCCTACGCATGTACGACGACGTCAGTTAAAAAATCGAAGGAACAGACTAAACTTTGAATTTTTTGTAAGTACTTTAATCGGAGAAACTTTCGCGAGGTGAAAAAAAATTTTGGATAAACTTTCGCGAATCGACAATCTGAAAAAATTTCGCGAGATAAACTTTCGCGAATCGCGATTTTGAAATTTATTTTTGGTGTAAATATGAGCAGAAACCTTGAATTTCAACGGACAAACTTTAGTGATTCGGCGATTTAGACAATTTCAGTGGATAAACTTTCGCGAATGAACGATTTCAAATTTTTCGCGAAAAAGGCCTAAATTCGCAGTAACAAGGAATGTATTCGCCAAAATAAAATTAAATTTTAATGTTTAGAAATAAAATATACTCCCTTGTGAGTTAAAAAGAAAAACGTTACTTTAATTTCATACTTCATACTGGAATTAGTTATCGCAATTTCTTTTGTTCAACTTCCACGACGTCGTCGTCTTTGCATTCGTGTATGCGTAAGGTCGCTATTAAACAATGTTTACGGTTGCTTATTCATGATATGTGATGAAATAATCTTATTTCAGTTCTGTATGTGGGGTAATCTCACTTTGGCAATCAAAGAAATTACCGCTTGAAGTCTCTAAGTGCCGACATGGGCGTGGGTAAAAAATAAGAGAATATGCCAATCAGATTGCATGATAAAATGTGGTTCAGAAATGTTCTTTTGAATGCGAAAAAGAAGTCGTAAAACACTGAAAACGACTTATCTTTTGTAACACCAAATTTGGAACAGTATTTTTTGTGAACCACGCAGTATATCAATGATTAAATAAGTGCAAGAAAGCTACAGTGTTTGAAAAATACTTTTTAGAAATTTTCCCAATTTTATGGGCAAAAAAATCATAAGATTCTCAAAACAAAACATCTTCGGATTGGAGAATGCAAGGACATGCATTAAAAGATTCTACTAGAAAAGTACGACGCGATAAAAATACAAAGTAAGAATGTAGAAAGAATTGTATAAATAATATAATTACATATTTTCATATCATATTTACAATTATATATATAAGAAAAGATCAATCCACTCAAATAAACCTCTACGGGGGAACAGTTTTTTCGGTAACAGCACACGAATTGCTGAATATTTTAATATACACTCCTCCACTGCAGAATTTCTGTAAAAATGTCATCCTATGATGACCTATGATAAATATTTCTGACGAGTGTTTCCATGGCAATATCTCCGATCTCCTTTCTGAAGAAAACATTCTCAATCACGTTTGGTTCAATGTGTTGTATTCTACCGAACAACAGGAGAATTCTACCGAATCGCCCAGGCGTTAATGGGTATTCCCTTCTCAGATAATCGTTCAAAGCCATTTGACACTGGTCCCTCCAAATTTCAATAGCGCTTTGCTCGGTAATAGAACTGACATCTAAAAATTACGAAAGAAAATCAATAATAAATTTAAGTGCTGTGAAGAAAATAGAGGCATTACTTTCTTTCTTACTTTCTTGTTTAGGGGAACATAACCCCAGGTCACAAGATTATTTGACTGATACTATAGCTAGCGATCAAACTCGACTATATAGGGGGTTTTGAGTTATTGCATCTCTAACGTTCCCCCTGATTTGGTGAAATTTCCTTGTATTTTAAGGGCACAATATTGAAATTTCCAGGAGGTCCACTATAGGTTAATCCTTCAGGAAATGTTTTGTTTATATGTACAGGGTGTTGCAAGAGAAATCAACAAAACCAACGGTAACATTTTTTTCTCAGACACCATTCTGTGTTTACAAACAAGAAGAAAGGAACTCTCAAGGATAAATATGCAAACTAATGCCCCCTCCCCTCCCTTCCCCTAGTAAAATTTCCTGATATTCCAGAATATTGAAATGAGGATAGGTTAACCCTTCAGGGAATATCTTTTCTTTACATATAAAAGTAATAAAGAAGTTAATCAACTTACAAGGATTGAACAGCGCAATGAATTGCAAACAGGCAATTTCTTTTTCGTCCAAGTCAAGTTGTTCGAGATCGGTGAATAAATCGGCGAGTTCTCGTAACATTCGAATCTCCTTTTCACTGTGTTCGTCTTTCTCATCACGTGTGTAGTCGTGCAGCCATCGGTCGGTTATAATTTTCCATTGAAATGCTGATAGCAGAAACAGACTACACCAAGACTCTTGCATTAATATTATCTGAAAATGAAAAAGAAGAAAAATGAAACCTTTCTATTAGTCAGCCAATTTGTATAGATATTACTAAAGCTAAATAATTACAAAATTTTAGAATGTGAATTTTAGAAATTCGCGCCATTTACTAGCGCAATTATAAAAGGAAAGTCTCGATATTTACACTAACCTGATCAGCGTAATGTAATGAAGTGAAGGGAGTCATTTTCTTTGTCCATTGAATCATTTTGAATAAAAGTTTAGCAGTAGATTCAGTCAGTGAATTGTGCAGATGCTATAATAACAAAAACAAAATGAAAAACTAATTAAAATGTTTCTAACAAGTTCCTAAAAACAACTAAACCTATCATCTGAAAAGATTATCTCTCGTTTACCTCAAAAAAATTCTAGATTGACGAATTTATTATCAATAGCAATGTAAAATGTTGTATTTTTCCTGAAAAAAAGAAAGAAATTCTCTCTTACCTCATCTGGGTCTGGCTGAAGGCACCTATTGGCTGCCACAAGAACCATATTGATAAACTCCATACTGGCTTCGTTCTTCAAAGGTTTTAAGGGTGGACTACAGCTGGCCTCGTTTATATGGTGGTAAGCCTCGTATCTGATTGGGTGGTGCATGTGGGAATGAGCCATTAGTTTGTCTTGACGGTGTTTACGTAATGTCGAATTTCTTGGGCCCCTTTCGTGTTGGACTGCTGCAAAATGAAAAAAATAAGAATTTGAAATAGAGCAAAAGTAAGAAGTCCGTTAAAAACCAATCATAAACTTTGACTTTTTCAATGACCATTTTCATCAACACAATCAACAATATTTTGATGCTCATCATCTTAACTGAGGAATCTCCTTACTTCACAACACCCTGGCAACTTAGAATACACTAACTACAATCTCAACCTAAACATGCACCAGTCAAGAGACTTTTACAATATATAAACTCCTTTAAAGTAAGAGGATTTATAGCCTGTTCACACGACTCAACTTGCATAGAGACTATAGTTGTTACAGTTGTTACTAGTAGTAATTTTGCTGAAACACCCTGTAAAAAAGTAATATTTTTCCTGTATTTTCCTGTATTTTCTGAAGATATTTACTTGTCTTGTGTGTTTAAGATATTTTAGAAACCCGTAGAAAAGTTTTTTTTTTCCCCGAGACACCTTGCATAAAGAAAAGAGAAGGGGGAAACGAACAAAGAAATATACCATCTTTATTCATGTTGACTTCCAAGCATTTCTTCAGGCGACAGTATCTACATTGGTTCCGATGGACTTTATCAATTGGACATGTCCGAAATAGCGAGGTTGTCTTTCCAGGGCTGTCACCATCGCTGTTGTTGTTTATGTCTACACTGTGTTGTGATTGTCTGCACGTGTATTTTCTGTAAAATGATGACAAAATTATGAGTTGACTTTTTAAACAATGGATATCCTTCATTATTTTGCATCTCACGTCACAATAAATTTTAGATAAATTATGCGAAGGCCATTCAAAACAGTCATGAAAATTTTACACACAGTTATCTAATGATAATTTCCGTATTTTTTTGCATTTATAGCGGAAGCGTTAGAAAAATTATATTCATCCGAAAATTATCCCTCCCCGCGCTCAACTACCGTAGTAATTATGAAAATCAAGAGACATACTTATTTTTCCTGATGCTTCTTTTGAAGAATCCGCTACAGCCATCGCATGCGTACACTCCGTAATGTTTCCCTGACGAGTTATCTCCACAAACGACACACGGAGTATCCAGCAGGCGACCTTAAAAATGACAAAAAACACAACTTTAATAATATGAGAACGTGAATATGTACGAATTTTATTAGTTATAACCAAAGCGAAAAATTTATGACAACTTAGTGAAAGAAGATTTTTTTTCCTGTAAGAAATACCCCTCCCCCCGCCATTTCCTCGGCGTCTTTTATTCATTCTCAATGATCTTACCTGATTTATTGGCGATGGTGTTCATTTTATGATAAGAAAATGTAAGCGCGATGCAAGAAAAAGATATAAGCACACAGGAACACACCAGTTAACCGAAGAGTACCTAAGGAAATGCATCCCTTTTATAGGTGTCACATACACTCATCGAAAACAATAGTAAGAAGACAAAAAAAATTTAAAAGCAAAAAAACAATAAATAAAGATAAATTATTCATCAGGACTGCTAAAGAAAAAACAAATCATAATTTTTTTTTTTTGATAATGAAGAAGAATTTTTAGTTTAACACCGGATTCCAGAGTAATTGTAATGCATCATATAAACGATATAAAATGAAAAGCTTTTCTTTTTTTTTATTTGTATATATAACATTGAGATCTCTAATGAATAAGTTTATATATTCAGTGAAAATACCACAGGTTCCTAAAAAAGAAGGGGTTTAAATTTGATATTTTATCCCTATTTTCGTTATTCTACTGTTTTATACATAACGTACCCAGTCAAAAAGATTTGTTTTTATTTAAAGAGAAATTTATTTAAAAAAGACGTATAAGTAAAAGTGGTTTTGCTTTGTTTGTTTATTGGTGGAAAAGCCAGAAATAAAATTTAGCGTTTCTTATTAACCAAATATGGGTATTTAAAAGATGGGGGATAGTGAGTCATTCGAAATTTGGAATGAAATACAAGGGTCGGTAGGTCGAAAAATAATTCAGATAATTCTGTCATCTAAATGAAATTAATTTTTGGTGATGTTAGTTGATTAATTTTCCCTTCAACAGGGTGCCAGGAGTTCTCTAATCAGTCGCTCTTGTCGCTCTTAAATCGTAAAAACAAATTTGATTTGATTTGGTGAAAATTATTTGAGTTACCACGTTATTAAGGAATTTTACCCTTGCGAATTTTTTGTTTTTTTGGACAGGATAGGTGGGACAGGACCGTGCGGGGAAACAGTTGTATCGAAATCTGTATGATTTTCCTGTCCTGCCATGTCCTGTCCTGCCATGTCCTGGGAAAAGTTGGAACAAACAGGACATAACGCACGCTTTTCCCCGTGTCTGGTTCTGCCCAAAAGTGGACAAGTGACATCCACACCTGTTTTTCCAGAAAAACAATTGATTAGTAAACGCATAGATTCAAAAATAATTCAATAAAAATATAGCAAGGGTGAAATTTTGTTGATTTAAAAAAATGGTAACTGAAATAATGTTAGTCTTGATAAAAACAGATTTGTATGACAACTCGGTTTCGCAATCATACTAAAATAATGTTTACGAAAAACAGATCTAGGGTTATTTTTAAAGTCATTGAGCGAAATTATATGACTCATGGTCATCTTTTTAAACATCAAATGTAAAGTTGAAGAACAACAAAAACAACAGCACAATACAAATTCCAGCACATATAGAAAATTTGTTAATAAACATATATATCGAAAAAATTATCATAAAAGAATGGAAGCAATTAATAAATCATAAATCCCGGCAAAAAGAAGAAATGTAAAAGATAATACAAAACGAAAAAAGAGAATGGCTTGTACTCTATGTATGTGGCCGCAATAAAGAATTTATTACTCGCAAAAATAAAGAAAATCACTTTTTTATTCAAAATCTAAAAGCTATCATTTTCATAAAGTATTCAAAACAATCAAAAGCAAAAATAAAGCAGACTAGTTCCCTTTAAATGTGGCACGAGACTAAAAATAAAAATGTAAAAATTAAAAAACAGAAAATGTTCCTAAAAGTGAAATAAATTAAAATGTAAGAAAATACAAGTTACTTTTAAAAGGGTCACGGGACTGAAATTTGAAAAAAAAAAAAATGCGAAGATGAAAAGTTCCGCATTTTGTCTAGCCTGTACCACACCGCACGGGCGGTCTATGGAACAGGCTACATTCGTCATAAACACGACTCCGAACAACCAAACTGGCTTATTCAAACCATGTGTGTAAAATAGATTTAAAAAGATTTTAGAAAGCATGTTAAAATTTCTTAGTAATGATCAACTGTCAGGTTTGAGAACCTCCACCCAGGCCTCTTAAACGTGGAGGCATTTTGATGAAAACTGTCTCGATTTCCAAAATAGATTTCAGAAACTTTTCTTTAAGGAATGGATTGTCTCAAACGAATAGTGTACATGTTAGGACCTACTCGTTTCGCCCACCTTTCTTAATTATAAACGTTTCTAATAATTGATAATTGATGGGTGCATAGTCAAATCGGAGGAGTGTACCGGATCAATTGAAAAATACACTCATCCAGCTTTTTAGAGTATCTTACCTGATCGACGGTCAAGCACACTGAAGTTCCCATTTTAAAAAATCGGCTTTTTGACGAAAATTTGCTATAACGTACTTCAGGGATAAGTTTGTGTTTTTTGTTATTTATATTCAGATCTAAATATCAATAAATATTAGAGTAGAAAGGTTTTTGGAACAGCTCAATGTGTTTGGTATACTACAACGAAAAATTCATTTGGTTGGCCAGGAATTTTGCTCAAACCAAATAAACTAGAAGAGAAGAGTCCAAAGTCAAAGAAAGATAAAGCGATGTAAAAACAGACGTTTAGTTGGGTTTTGCTCTTCGAGTTAGATTAAAAAAACAAACAAATGCTATCGTAAATAAATAAAAACAAAATCTAGCGATATAATGTTTTAAAAGGGTAATCAGTTAATAAATTTGCAATCTAACTATTTCTTATTTCATATAATAATCTTTATTTCTTTAATTTCATAAAAACAACAAGTCCCTATAAAAAGAAATTGTCGGTCTGATAAGCTAGATAGAAATTAAAAGTTTTAGAAAAAAAAATCTGTTTGCTTTTCACTGAACAAAATCATCAAAATCGTATCGTATTTTGGAATCAAGGGCCAAACGTCGCAAATCTCATTTTGTAAATAGTCAAATCAAAATACAAAATAAATAAAGAATAAAAAATTTCCTTTTCAAATTCAAATAAAAAACTGAATTTTCCGGCTTTCGACTCACTCAAAAGAAAACACATGAAAAAAATATTTTTCAAATTAATTGTGCTTAAAAAAATAAATTAATTTCTAGTAGTATTTTCTTTGATGTTCCTAAAATTGAAAAGCTTCACACAAAACAGGGACCGCACCCCACAATTTCAAAATTGAACATTGAACGGGGTCGAGACATGCCCCTGACTCAAACAACGAAAATTAGCTTCTTTTTAACGCTCTAAAGTAGGCCGGATCAAACCGATGCGGAGGAGGTGTTTTTTATTGATAGTGTACGCAATGTTGCATGCACTATCAATACAATACACTCCACCACATCGGTGTTGGATGAAATGCTGGATTGGTTTGATCCGGACTTAAAAGCTACTAACTACTACTGTTTGAGAAAAAAATATGTTTGTAATAAACAAGTGCACAATTATATTCGTAATAATCATTTACATTAAACATTTCAAGCA
>JAYRBV010091444.1:0-15348 GCA_036023255.1 Mitrocomella polydiademata
AATAAAGTGCTTATAAACAGTTCTATCATTCACTTGCAATTCTTTATTTCGATACATTAAAATATCTCAAAACAATTTTCTAATTACAAAGTTGCGCAACAATGAATCACAAAGTTGCGCAGCTCGAAAATTACAAAGTTACGCAGAAATTACAAATTTGCGCAGAAATTACAAAGTTGCGCAAAAATTACAAAGTTGCGCAGAACAAAAGGACTAAGAAAAAACTGCAAAGGAAATAAATGAACTGCATGAAATTTTATTACCAATAGAATTCATTGCAGTGTACACTTCACACATATTTCGTCATTGTAAAGTACATTGTAAAGTAACAATTCTCTTTTTCTGTTTCTTTTTTAGATAAAGTGCGCAATTTTGTACATCGTTATCGGAACATGTAAAAAAATGTTAAAACCGAAAATCATTTTCTCTTAAAATACTTGTAGTAACGAGTAACGAGAGCAAATTTTCCGGCCGTACTTAGAAGGGATAATTCATCAATAATTTCCAAAACTAATTTTGCAATGTTTTAGCAATGTTTTCTAATTTAACGATTCTGTCATCCAGTAAATGGTATTTAACGATTCTGTCATCCAGTAAATGGTATTTAGAGTGTTAACGGAAATGTTCGCCTTAACTCTTTCCAAGTTTTGTGATTTTAAGAGCTTCGTCAGGTTTCTTTTCTTGATTGGTTGGTCAAAAGTCTCGTTGATTTGCAGTTGGTTAAGATTATTAAAAGCACTACATTAGCCAAAAATCTGGTTAGGATCTTGAAAGATCTCGCAAGAAAAGACTTAAAAGATCCTTGGCAAGATTGTGCGAAACTGTGACTTCTTATCATTCAAGAACTTTGGATAACAAGATCTTTAAAGACCTTTATTAAGATCGTTGCAAGACTCTTGGGCAATATATCCAGACTCCTGTCAGCTTCCTCATCAAAGACCTAGGAAGATCTTTCCAAGAATCTTCAAAGATCTTGCAAGCGCTTTGGATAACAAGATATTTAAAAACTTTTAGTAAGATTTTTGAAGGATTTTTGAGCAATCTTTTCAGGTTCCTGTCAGCTTTTCCATCAAAGTTCTAGAAAGATCTTTCCAAGAATCTCAGAAGATATTGCAAGAACTTTTGATTACATGATCTTTGCAAGATTCTTGACAAATTCTGTTTGGAAATCCCCTCTGTACAAAACCACAAGTGCTATAATTATGAGTGATTTCCAGGTTGAAAGAACTGATTTTAACATGAATTTATATATTTGTCCAATGTATGTTTATTCCCGAAGTAGTGTGAACTGCAGCTACATACATTGAGCCATTAAACCAGCGCTTTCAAATTGACCTAAGAATATTTATTTGCTAATTCAAGCATAACTTGTGTGGATATTGTATTATTGCATTCGGAAGATTTTTGTAAGTATCTTTGAATATTTTTGAATATTTCCTAAATATCTTTAAGGATACTGGCAAAGATATTTGCAGACCTTCAAAGAATACTATTAAGAATTTTGACCAGAGTTTCGTTTGCAATATTCAAAAGGACTGAGAAATGTTCAGCCCATAAAGGAGAATAATTATATCTAATAAAAGTTAAAGTTATGAGACTGTTGAAATAGTAATTCTCATTATGAAACAAGTTTCAAATGCAAATTTTCAATATTCAAAAACACGTTAATGAAATAATGTCTATTCAGCCCATAAAGGAGAATAATTATTTATGTGATTAGTTTTAACGGCACACTACGCAGTCATTGAAGTCACCATTGCACTGATGAGTGCTCCTTTTCTTCATCAGAGACTTGAATTGGTGAACTGTACACACTTTTAAATTCACCATTAGTTATGCTTCAGAGTTTAGTTTGAGCCGCAGTGTCATTACTGTATCTAATAGATAGATAGATAGAATATTTATTTTCAAAGTTGGCGTAACAAAAATACAGAAGCTAAAAATAATTATACTAGCAAAAGCTAAACAAGAGAATAGCCACCGTTACAGGTAGAAACTCAAGAGTGACGATATTGACAACTTGTCAGAGACTGCACCAGTTTTTTCTTAGTTTCTCCAGTAAGTGTTGTGACCTTTTGTCAGCATGTGTGCAAAAGATTAATAAGCCTGACGCGAGTAGACTTAAACCACAGTTTTACGACAGAATTACGGAGTTATCGAAGACATCCAGGCTAAGATCCATGAAAATTTAATAGTACACTGATAGTAACAGAAAACAAAATTCATAGATAATATACCCCTTAGATAAGTGTATAAAATAATTCTAATAAGATCAAAAATTCCAGAATCTTAAATATCAATAGGCAATTTTGAACTTTAAAACTACAAATTTCATTCCTTTTATTCGAAGGGAGGATTTATCTCATATAAAATTTGATGTCTATTTAATTTTTAGTACTCTGTTTCTATATCTTTTTGTAGAATAACCATTAGAATCTCATTTATTGATCATCAACAAGAACTAACAAGTTGTTTTTTAATTTTTTGAAACAAACAGTCTCGCACATTGTAATCCCATTTAGGAATTAATTTTATTCATAAAGTCTAAAGACTTCTTTTACTATTATGACAAAGTGAATTATCAAAGTGGCAACAAGGTATCCTGTGCTTTTAATTTAAGGATTAAGTATAACCATCTTGATATCTCATTCGATAAATCTTTTTTGCTGTTCATTAAAAAAATGATTCTCATAAGTAATTACGATGGAGTGTTATCAGGACTTTTGATCTCTCCACCGTGTTCGATTGTAATCAGGTATTTAATTACGCTGTTTGCACGGAGTTAATCGACGGAGAGGTAATTAAAAAAAGTAGTTCCCTGATCGTTGCATGTTAACAGATAATATACCTTCAAACAGCTGTTGCTCCACGTCATCGAAGACGTCTTGATAACATCCTAACAACGTGCAGAGAAGCTGTGCAAACATTAAAAAAAGGCCTTCCAGAGACTGTGACTCTTTAGATTTATCCTAATAGTTCAATTTATTAGGAGGCTAGTAAAATATACACATGACAAAGAGTTGAATGAGGAATTTTCCATGTATGGTTGTATTGAGTTTGATAAGCATTGTTTGAAAATGGGAGTGTTTCAAATCAACACAATTCTTGTCAAGAAGGATATACTTAAACTTTTACATTTTATTCCAAAACATATCAAGGACCAAACAAGTACTGAGACAGGTAAGCTGATACAATTTTTGCAACGACAAACTTGCTACACTTTAATATGTGTATATATTTTGTTTTGAAATGTATGTTTTGAAATGTAGTCAGTTAGTCTAGAAGCGCGTGCTTAAAAGTATTCATAAAAGCGATTTCATCATTTCTAAAGCGGTTGTAACAAGTCGTTGGCGGTATTTTGTCTGTAAATATCAGCGTTTCCTCCGATTGAAGAATTTGAGAATGACATAATGACGTCACACTTGAAGGGTATCGAATTCCTTCTGCATCTCAAGAGGTTGGCATATTAGGCGGGTGAAGATTTTTTACTTCATCATTTGGCGTTCACAATGTCGACCGGTAAGATACTACGACCAAGAGGCTACGGTCTCACCGCAGAACTGAAACTGAAACAAGCCGCTAAATTTGATGAAGACTTAGCAACCGATTGCTTCACCTGGATACGGGCTGTTCTTAAAGATGGTGAACATATTGAAGAAGCTGAAATGCTCCCTGATAAGGTGGGTAACTTTTCATCGATTTTTCAAGAAAATGTTCACAAACCAATTATATTTTTACTTTAGTTCCTTCACTTCAGATTATGAAAGAATTCGTTGTTGTTGTTATTTTTTCAAACGAATGTGAATTTGCTGGCTAACTCACTTTCTCTTTCTTGTATCTACAGATCAACGCCCCTGTTGATGTGATGCTACCATTAAAAGATGGTATCATTCTCTGTAAATTGATCAACGTTGTTAAACCAAGATGCGTGAAAACAATTAACTCGTCCAACGTTGCATTCAAGAAAATGGAAAATATAAATAACTTTCTTGAAGCTTGTGAAAAGATGGGTGTCAAAAAATTAGACTTGTTTCAAACAGTCGATTTGTATGAAGGCCAAAATATATCGCAGGTATTTAAAAAATTTCAATTCAGTAATCTAAAGATTAACCTTATTTTGCTAATTAAAAAAATAACACTGTATAATAGAAGTGTGAACAGGCTAGCTGGCAAAGCGTATTGTTTTGAAAACCCTTACTGAGCTCAGACGTTTTATTGCATTCTTGAAGTAATTTTCATTTCTGATTAAAGCAAACATAAGTTATCCTTATTAATCCCATTCTGATGTCTTTTATAACTTTTATCCAATAGGTAATTAATGGTATTGTTGCCCTGGGTCGTAAGGCACAATGTATTGGCTATGATGGACCTGAACTAGGGCCGACAGAAGCTACCGAAAACAAACGAGACTTTACCGACGAACAGTTGCGAGCTGGCGAAGGAATCATCGGTTTACAGGCTGGTTCTAACAAGGGAGCATCACAGGCTGGTCAAAACTTTGGCAAAACACGCGCCATTATTGATTGATAACCTGCTGTTTTGTTAGTATAGCAAAAATGAAAATTTTATAATTCAAAGCTTTAGAAGATAGTGGGTGGAATCTCTATTAGAACCGCCTTTGAAGATGTGTATTTACATGAAGCAGCACGCTTGTTTAGCGCCGTTTGAGTAGAACGAATAAACTAAAAAAATAAAATTCAGACACACAGAGAGAAATTGCTGAAGATACAAAAAGGTCTTCTCTCTTAAAAAATCGACAATTTCCAAACAATATTTGCAGTACGAAAGAATTCATGAAGGGTGTGTTTACATGATAATTTCTTTTGATGGATCAAACCAAGAGGATGCGATCCGCCACAGTTTTGTTTTCACTTGAAGAGTCAATAATTTCAATACAAAATTTGTCCTTCTTGTTATTTCCTTGTATATATATATGTAATGTATTATTTTATTGAAAATTATGACTTGTAAAGGATATTTACCTCACAGAAAAAACAACAGCTTTGAATGGAGTTGAATGAAAAATATTATTGAAATTCCTTCCTCCCAGGGGGTAATGTTTGATGATTCCCTTCCTTTCAGGGGGTAATGTTTGATGATTGGTATAAAGTGTTTTCTTTCGGTTGTTTGAGGTTTCGAATAACGGACAGAATATATAAAATTCTTTCACATAGACAAATAAAATTTGCTTTGATGCTGTCAAGCGCGTGCGATAGTAATTGATACTGCTGACGTCATAAAATGCTTCCTTATAAGGCGATCATGTCAGATTTCAGAGTAGACAAGAGGTTGGGGGTCAAAATTTTTAGAATTGAGGCTCTTCTCCATATCACGGACTTACTGAGGGAGAGTTTTCAAAAATAATGTTTTAAATTATTTATCTCTGATAGCAAATATTCTTTTGAGTAAATAACATATATTTTTATTCCAAATTGGAAAAAAAATCCCAGATATATAGTAAGGATACAAGAATAATTTCAAGTCCAGTAGTACCGATTTTTGTCTTATAACAGGTCTAAAAGCGGTACATATATACCTTTGGGGATTGGATGTATTTTGTCACGCCGCATTATAAAAAATATAATTTGTTAAAACAATGAACCTTTTTAATTCATGTATTCCCTGTTTCAAACTTTGTTTTTGAGGCACCCTGTATAGATTATTAAACAATATGTCGTTGTAACATTTCCGCTCAAATATTTCTCACAAAACATCAACGCGTCATCTAGATATAGCCTTCTTAAAAAGTTACTCATCGCACTTGAAACCACTTCAAAAAGTCACATAATTCTTTAAGCTATTGGCTTCTATGTTAAAAATATCATGACTTGAAATTATTCTTTTGTATCCTTACAAACATGGGAGAAACCTGGAGCAACCACTCCATAGCGTAGGCAATGACAAGTTTAATGATGACGTCAGCATGACGACTAGAGTCCGTAAGACTAAGAGAAAATGTCTGAAACTAAATTTATAGATCAATCTTCTTTTGATGAAAGCCTGTCTACATGACCCTAGGGGTCAGAATACCATTTTTATGGGGCGCCAAGAAATTAAAGTTACCCACAATGCAATTGCAATTGATTGCATTGTGGGTAGAATTCACTGGGTTGAGTGACCCTCTTTAACAAACAAGCAAAAAGATTCGCTACATTGAATCTATCAGCAATTTTTAAATTCTTTCTTCAACATCTTTACTAGAGTATCATCTATTACACACTTTAGATTGACTGCTTATGTACAAGGCATATAATAGCTATAAAATAATCCACTGTAAAAAGCAATTCCGGTCTATGAGGCGTAACTAAAAAGTATAAACTTAGGATTAAAGGGAACAATTAAGTATATTTTTATCTGCGAAGGCATTCTCTCTCTTAGCATTTTAGTTTCGCATATTTTTGCTGTTGAACTGTACAACAAAAGTGTTTAACTGTCATACCAAGTACCACGTTTGCTGTTGAACTGTCATACTTAGTACAACAAATGTGTTTACGTAAAACGGAAGAAGTTTCATTTTGAAACGTTATTTTCATCCGCAAGAAAAAGGAAGGAAGTATGACCACGGAAAAATCAACAGTGTTTTCTATTTAAGCAGTAGAGCAACATTTTGGTGTCTACATCCCTTTATTCTGTTTTATTGATCGTCAGCAAGAGAGTAAAGAGCATTCAATACTTTTTTGGTGTTTTTCTCCCTTCTAGATTCTCTTTGATTCATCACCAACGACACTAGAAATCATTAAATATGGCAAATCGACCAAGAGGTTTCGGAATGACCGCCGAGTTGGCCAGAAAAAAGGAAGGAAAGTTTGACGGTGAATTAGCAAATGATTGTTTTGAATGGATAAAACTGGTGCTGGAAGATGGAGGTCTTGGTGATGATGCCAAAGTGTTCCAGGTAAAGATTACACGCAATTTAAATTATTTTCCTGGCTTTCGGGCAGAAGGAGCATTCACTTTTTACATTTTTGCCGGAAAAGTCTTAAGAGCTCCTTTCAAACATCCATCAAATTAGACGAGGCATAATAAATATTAGAACCAATTTTTTTGAATTTCGATTGTTTCGGTTGTATTAACTCAGGTCATTGTTTAGGTTACAATTCTCTTAAATTTTAAACGTGCCAACCAAACAATAATGCACAAAACTCTTTTCAAATCTGTTTTGTATAGAGTGCAACGAAAACTTCAGATGTTCTCTACATGAGACTTTGATTAATCCAACTTTCATACAAGCATAACTAAAGCGTAACTAAAGAAAAGATTTATAGAAGATATATTTTTTAAACAGAACATCTCCGTCTCCTCTTCTGCTGATGTCGTCCCACCATTAAAAGATGGGAAAATCCTTTGCAAACTCATCAACTGTATCAAACCTGGTTCCGTGAAGAAAATCAATGAAAACCAAATGTCGTTCAAACAGATGGAAAATATTGGTAATTTCTTAAACGGTTGTGAAGCAATTGGAATCAAACGAGATGATATGTTTCAAACTGTTGATTTGTTTGAAGGACAAAATATTCCACAGGTAAGTGCTGTTTGAAGACCAACTGAAATGTTCTAAAAACAACAACTACAATCTGTATCATCAAAATAAATACATAAATGTAACCCTCAAAACATATTTCCATGAACTCTTTTTGCTAGTTACCCCCGCAGGGAGTCGTAGCGACCGAGGAGGCATAGTTGTTTCACGAGATAGCGCAAGTGGTTTACGATTTTATCATGCTTTGCGATTTCTACAACTCTTTTTGTAGTGACGTAGTTAATCACGATTCCAAAGGGAATAACAATTTACACTTTAAAAACATAATTAGCAATTAAGTGCATGGTTGATAGTTTGATAATTCAGGCTTATTTATTTAATTCGTAAGACGGATTTGGCCTGCGTCTACGGGAGTATTTTTTAGCTGGGCTATTTTCTAGTCAACATTGTAGAGCAAGCAAACTCAGAGCTGCGTCTTTTCTGCTTTTACACCACTTGTGGTGCACCTGTAGCTTCTTTTTGCGCTTGGCTTATCTACGAACAAATAATTTTGTCATGCTCAGGCTAGCAATATGATAATGTAATTTATTTTCAAAATGCGTATAATTTTTAAATATTATATTGCAAAGACTCTCGTGAAAGTGATAAATATTTTAAAAATCGTTATATTGAGTTCGACTGTAATAAATCTCCAAATCATACATATCTGATGGCAGTTTGTATGTCTTTCGATACTTTTCTCATATGACACATTCCACTATAAAGAGTTTCTCGTGTTATTACCTTCTCTTCGAGTTTATTTGAAAAATTTACCATTTTTGGTTTGTTATATCTTTACTTTTTATCGTGCTTTTTGATCGACTTTTCCAAATTTCAGAATAAGATCCTTTTTTATCATACTTTCTTATTTTCAGGTGATCAATGGTATCCTGTCACTCGGTCGAAAGGCACAAACTATCGGCTACAACGGTCCAGTCCTCGGCCCTGCTGAGTCAACCGAAAACAAACGAGAATTTACCGACGATCAGTTACGAGCAGGCGAAGGAATCATCGGTTTACAGGCTGGTTCTAACAAAGGAGCATCACAGGCTGGTCAAAATTTTGGCAAAACACGCGCCATTATTGATTGAGAGTTTATCACGTGTAATTTAAAAATGGTATAGATAAGGGGCATTGTTGTAAATAAGTAATTTTCACGGTAGATCTAGCCGCCGTCAAGGAATGAATTCTCGTAATTTGTAAATTGTAAATTGTAAAAGAAGCACTCTTTAGATCAAGAAGGTTTTTGTTAAAATTTTCTTTCCTTACCTTTCTGTTTTATTCCCATAACATGCTTCAAATTTTCTTTCCTTACCTGCCTGTTTTATTCCCATAACATGCTTCTAAAAAATTCATAAATCTGTATATTTGCACGGGGTGAGAAAGACAAAATACAAAATTAGTTATTAAAGAAAAAATAAAATCTTCAACTTAAAAATCCCCCAAGTTTATTAATAATTACTTAGGCAAGTTCACATTATTCGTTTACGCAAAATTGATTAGAGTTATTGATGCAAAATTTATTTATTTCCGAGAAAACATGGGGTGTTGAGAATAGGGTGTGGGTTTGTTTTAAGAATACAAAAGTTAATATTTTAGGCGACGAAGTTATTTGGGTTGGGCAGGATTTTTTAGATATAGGCGTGACAAAATTGTGGCAGTTCATCCTATTTGGTAATAACCGTATTTTGTCTTTCGGAATTTTATGTTCAATTTTTCGAAATTGTTTTTCTTTGATTTTTAAAACTTTTTAAAATAAAATACTTTCAAAATTCATAAGTTGGCTGAGCAGAATTTTTTGGATTTGCGGAGCAGAGGCTACTTTTGCTTGGGCAATTTTTCAGATTCATCCTATTTAAGGTAGATTACTCCCAGTTGTTTGAGAATTTCGGTTCTAAATGTTCATTAGTAGTAATGATAGCATTAATATCGTTACCGGAAATTTTGTTGTTGAAATTTTGCATTCTGTCACTAATTAGGGGTCATTTTTATGCTTTTTAAGGCCAAAACGGGTAGTCATTCGCTCTGGCCTTAAGGCTTAAGGCGCAAGCGATTAACGCACGCTTGAGTACTGCTCTATCCTGATGTATTTTCGCAATTCAGTCGCTTGTGGCGTCTAGGAAATATCGAAAATCGTCTGAAACTGGTCGATTTCACAAGTTTATTATTTGTGTTATCATTCTATTTATGTACATTAAAACTGAAAATGTCAATTTCACACTATGTCAGGAGGTAATCCCCCTTAATAAAAGCTGCGTTCGGTCTGAAGATTTTCGGAATTTTTTTGTTTCAGATCTTCTTTTTTTTGCCCGAGCGAAAATTCATTTTCCGAATTTTATTTAAAATAACTATTTTTTCGGAATTTCCAAACCAATAATTTAATTTGAGCATCTAGTTTTTTTTTAAAAGAGTCAAAAATATGAGAAAATCGGATGGTTGACGAATCTTACGACGAGTGTCGATTATTTTGTACAGTATTCTCAGTTACTGCCTGAATAGATTGAAATCATAATTCACAATGAAATCAACTTCTTGGAGAATGATAACAATGTATAAGGAACATCCGGTTTATTTGGAATCAGTGTCAAGCTAACTGAACAATCCTGTCACTCAGAGTTTTTAAATAACATTTTAGCTTTAGTAGTTATATATTATTATAGAGTAAAAAGTTACCGTTTCCAAACACCAAGTGTCATTTTCATGTCAACATAGATCCATGATGTCAACAACAACAACAGGCCAGTGATTGTTAGTTTTCGGTTCGAATAATAACTCCCCCCTTGTAAATGTTCCATATGAATAAATTATTTATCAAATTTATTATTCAGTATCAACCTAACCCGCCAATAAAATTAGTTTAAGTGACTTTTAATAGATATAAGAAACTAGCTTTTAGACTGTTACCGATTTCACACAATCTCGGAACTTTATTAAGTTTGCATGATTATTAACCCATGCAAAAAATCAATTTTATGAATTAATCATTGAAACTCGGAAAAGTTTAAACTTCATTCGACTTGATTCATGTAAACAGTACAGATCTTAATGCCAAATCAGAGTATTAAACGTTAATGAGGAAATAAACCTTTTTAGCCGGTCTATATTGGAAATTATTAACTGGTTGTTCCGTAGGCCGGTTAATATGACTTTTTCGTACGTTTTGATTGGTCTAAAGTCCTTGCCGACGGGCCAATATTTTCCCATATTAACCGGGCAAAGGTTACCAACGCAAGATGGCAGCCTCCTTAAGATGTAAACAAAGTAAAAAAAAGTACAAAAATGCTAAAGAGATAGCTAGAAGAATATTCAGAACGGAATCAAAACATTATATTTATCATTTCTCAACATTCGTAAAATCAAAACATTCGAAAGCAAAGTGTATTCGAATGTAAAGATTCGAAAACATAGGGTTTTTCCCTGGGAGTGTTAAAAAGTTTCTTACTGTTTGCATCTACTGACGAGTGGAAAACATTTCAAGTTTCCAGTTAATAAAAGGAATATTAACTGTTTAGGGAGGTTTGTACGAAGAAATATTGCACGAAGTCGGAGTACAGGAACGAGCTTGCGAGGTTGCAGGCTAAGGGCAATATTTCAAGTACAATACCGACTAGACTTTTAATCTACTGACATCAATAACGTAATTATAGACCGGCTAAATGGTTTTTAAGTCATTAATATGTGCGTGTTAGATATTTCATTAACCTTCTTGAAAGTCATGCTCTAAACCCATTATCTAAAATGCAAGGCTTTGAGACTTTTTACCCAGTACAATTCATTAGTTTGTCTGTCGTGTCTTTAATTCCCTCGATCAGCCCTTTTAACCTGCCTCGGTTTGTCAGTTAGATCACCCCAGTGGGGATCAGTGCACCACCCTAGTAAGATGAGGTTTATTAAAACCACCCCAGTGATGGAGAAAAAATTAATTTTAAAATGTTGGTACAAACAAACAATGGATTTTGACCATCCCACTATGACATTTCGACCAATCCATGTAGGATCCCTGTGAGTTTTGAGAGTCCACTGGGGATACTCCAGAAAGGGATGGATGTACCAAATCAATCATTATACGCAACGTCATAGAAAAGTGTAAAATTTCACTACATTGAAGTAAATGTTTAAGATTAGTTAGTTTTTATTGGTAGACTCAATTATATCGTGTTTGATTTCTCAGACAGACCGAATATCCCTGTTCTATTTCATATTAAGACAATTCGTGGTTTAAACTTTTCAGACTCATTTTTTACCGCAACTTGTTGCTGAGAGTAGAAACCGAACTCCGCAACTTGTTGAGAGTAGAAACCAGAGCTTTTGACTATTTTACAGTCTTCTTTTTCAAGGCCTAAGATAGCGTTATTCGTGTGAAACAGTACGTATTAAATTGTGTGATATTTGAAACCGGTACCCGAGAAGGCAGCTGGGTAGTGCAACCATAGTGGACGATCTATATAAGAAACATTTCAGTGACATGGATTAAAAAACTTTCTCCAGTGCAATCCAGAAGATCGTCTGAGATAACTCAATCATGATATCAATATATAAGCCGTTGCCATGACAGTATTTGAAATATCAGTCAGCGCGGATTAGATGAGACATAATTGTCCGATTGGTGCTCCATCGTAGAGGAGGAATCTGATTGGAGGTTTTCAAATTGTTCGCTTAAATGTCCAAAAGATGAATTTTGAACAGATTGGTAACGAGACAATTTACCATATTCGTAGTTTTAAAGAAATTCCACAACAGCGAAACATGAACACTCGTTCGTACAATGGTCGGGTAATAAAGATTAGACGCTTTGATAACCTATGTGTAATTAAAAATCGTCTAAAGCATTATATAGATGTGTATCTCCTCTCAAATGAAAGAAAGAAAGAAAAAGACATGTCATTAAAATGGTTCGGTGATGAGGGGAAATTAAGTAGGACAAAGGAAACAATAAAAAGTTTTTCCAATTATGGTCAACATGGCATTGATTTCATTGTGAGTGCAGGAGGGCGTGATGTTGACAACATCATCATCTGATTGTTTCGTCTGACAGTTTGAGAAGGAATATAGATGAACGCGTGTCTGTACACGTTTAGTATGTGTGATATTCTTCGCAAACAAGTTATACGCTGATGTTTGTTTATTAAGGTGTACTTTTTCCTTCTCGTATTTTGTACATTTCTCTGATTCTGTACTTTATTTCTTTGCTTTTAGCTTGCTGTCAATAACCAAATAATTTCAAAATGGCTAACCGTCCAAAGGGATTCGGAATGACCGCTGAGTTGAACAGGAAAAAGGAGGGAAAATTTGATGTTGAGTTAGCGAAAGATTGTTTTGAATGGATGAAACTGGTGTTAGAAGATGGAGGATTCGGCGACGATACCTCAAAACTTGAACTCAAGGTATCCTTCTCTTACTATTTTCCATACACACCTAACTCGATTCATCATTTGCCCGTGTATCTGATGGGTGACTTCGAACAGCTAACTTTTTGAACATTGTCTATCTATACGACAAATCTAATAAATGTTTTTTATTTCAAAAAAATGAAATTTATTCAAAAAATGCTTTAATCAATCGTATTTTCACAATAAAAATCAAAAAAATGTTCATGAAAATTTCTTCTTCAAAGGAAACCAAGGAAATTACTGACTTTTATAAACCTTTTTTTCAGCCCGATGCCAAATCAGGAGATGTGGTGCCTCCACTTAAAGATGGAACCATACTTTGTAAACTGATCAACACCATCAAAGCAGGTTCCGTCAAAAAAATCAACGTTACTACAATGTCCTTCAAACAGATGGAAAATATCAACAACTTTCTCTCAGCATGTGAGACCATTGGTTGCAAGAAGCAAGATTTATTCCAAACTGTTGATTTGTATGAAGGACAAAATATCCCTCAGGTAAGAATATAATTCAAACATTTGTTGTGAAAATTTGAAAACATTATCTGACAAAACGTTCGGTCGGTGGAAGTAATTTTGAAAACAAGCAACCAGAGTTTATGAGTTTTTTTGTCATAGTTAATAGAGTAAAAAGATGCACGAATTTACTCGATTACACAAATAGCTTACTAGAGATAACAGAACTAGGCTCAGATCATGCTCGAAGCCTCTACGAAGGAGCCTTCATTCAACACTCTCTTTTCTAATAACTGCAGGCAGGGAATAGTAAAGAATTTCTGAAATCTCATTATTTCTGTGCGTTATTTAGGCTATTCTCATAATGTTTATCATTGGGCAAGATCTCTAAGCAAGAAATAATGAACAAAATGAAATTATTATTCGATAAATTGATTAGGCTTACTGACAAAATATGTCAATCAAATGTCATTTTGTTGACGGGTTGACGGGTTGACTGGTTTGTCGTTTTTCAGAAAGAGCAATTTTTTTTTTGGCAGTATCGTTATTTGGGAAAATTTTAAAAGACCGGAAAAAAAATCACCAGATACGATTCTAATCAACAAATTGATTCAAACAAGTTTGATAATTATATTTGTTGACAAGCAATGTAAAACGTGACCAATTATAGCTCACTTAATGTTCGGAATTAAATAATCAAGCTAGGTCAACCAATGATTGCGTATCATCTGCATTTGAACAACGTTGATAATACACCGATTACGATCTAGGCTGTCTTGGAAGTGTACGCCTCTTAGTGATACGTTGCCACGACAACGAAAATAACATACGAGTATGAAAAATTAAACCAGAGTTACACTCCACATCTCCTTGTCAAGCCAGTCAAACTAATGGACATTAATGATTCGAAACTTAAGTTAAGTGAGCTTTTGGTACCAGTCAGTAATTATCTTTTCAAAGTGAACATCATAAGAAGATAAAACTGGAGACTTGTACACGCAATACATCTTTTCATTTGAAAACAGTTAGATTACAGAAATAAACCTCACTTAATCCTCTCATAGATAGGGAATAAAAGATGCGATTAAAATTCCCTGCTTGTACCAATAGTAGGTCCACCTTACAATAACAAAACATTAAAACTTGCTTGTAAAGAGTTTTCTACCTTCTACCCTGCTATTTAAAACTTTGAGGGGACATTCAAATCAATTAACATACAAAGCAGAATATTTAGCGTTTAAAACATTTCTTATTTTCAGGTGATTAATGGTATTATTGCTGTCGGCCGAAAGGCACAAACTATCGGTTACGACGGTCCAGTACTCGGCCCAGCTGAGTCAACCGAAAACAAACGAGAATTCACCGACGAACAATTACGCGCTGGCGAAGGAATCATCGGTTTACAGGCTGGTTCTAACAAAGGAGCATCACAGGCTGGTCAAAACTTTGGTAAAACACGCGCCATTATTGATTGAGACCTTATACATGTTTTTTCCTTTTTGTTAAATGAGTTAATTTTTGGTTCTTGTAACATAAACCTGTATATTTTACTTTAAAGATTTTTCAACCAATGATTTCTTTCCGGCTGTTTAATTTATGAAATTCAATTGTATCAAACAATTTCAAATCTGTTGTGTAATTCATTATTTCCCCCAAAAACACCAAACATTGCTAGTTTTTGGTAAGTACATAATACAAGCTGAGTTGGTTGATTGGTGTGTCAAATGCTACCAATAAACAAAAAAAATCATCTCAGTGGGAATCAACGTGCACCGCCCTAGTAAGATCACCCCAGTGGGAATCAACGTGCACCGCCCTAGTAAGATCACCCCAGTGGGAATCAACGTGCACCGCCCTAGTAAGATCACCCCAGTGGGAATCAGTGCCCACCCTAAATCAATCATCTATGTTTAGGATTTTCTTGAGCTAGTGAACCTTTATGACTTTCCAATAAAAAAATCGTTATGAAAATCTCTTGCAACTC